>WEIV01019619.1:13074-70436 GCA_013390005.1 Calyptomena viridis | reverse complement strand
ACTGAAGACAAAAGACCCCAATAATTTTATATGCAATAAATACATCCTTATAGAATTATTCCCTTAAACAGAGAAGAGAATATGGTTAGATTACCTCAAATGACAATTCACTGTCTTATTAGGTTCACTAGGATACAGAGCGAAATATTCATGCACCCCCAAATGAAAAGGTTCAAAAAAATGACTGAAGGTATAGGTAATTAGTTGACTGGACTGCTCAGTCTTTGCATAAAAGAGTGAGTTCTGCTTTAGGGAAGAAGCGAGAACCGACAGAAGCTAATGCCTCAAAGATTCTTGTTTAAACATTTTAGACTCTTGTCAAAATTATAATTGCATTCATATGAGATTTCCTATATTTGGATCTACAGGGGGTTGATCATATTTCACTTGTTAAGAGTTTTTTAGCTAGAAAAGGGAGCTGAATAAATAGAACAAAACACAAGTGGGTGACATGCATCAGGAGCAACTGTGTAGGTGTTGTACAAAACACCTACCAAAAATGTTACTTGTCTGAAAGGCATTTATTCTATTAGAGTGGGATAAAAATGACAAACAGTAAAAGACAGACAGATGGAAGAACAAAGAAGCAGTGACACAGTTGGTCAGTGTGATAGGCAGCATTCTTAGCACATCCCTAGTCTGACAGCTGTCAAAATTTTATTAAACTTCACAGCAAAAGAGTTTTAAAGAGGCAACTCTTCAAAAAAAAAAAAATGAGGTGAGACAAGCTAAAAATCTCAAATCTGTGAAACGTTTAGCTCTATTGCTCTGAACTTTTGAGGGAATAAAAATAAAGAAAATTACTTGTTTTTCTGATGTCTAGATTCTTAGATTCATATCCAAGCATGATACACTGTCTTCTAATTCATTGATAGACCGTATTATCTTACTGCAATTAAAGAAACCCTTATTTTCACTTCAAATTCCCTCCCCTCTCAGAAAATTGACATGCCATCTCTATAAGAAGAAAACTCCTTTTGCTCTGAACACGTTTACCATCACCAGGCATGCCAGACATTTGCAGGGTGTCAGTTGTGAAGGAAACATGAATATGTTCACATGATCAACAGCTGCACTGTGAAAATGCCTATGGGGATGGGGAAATATCTTAGACCCCTACCCATCAGCTTTACATGCTGTGAAGTAATTAAAAGAATAAGCCTAAGAGTTACCAGGAAACCAGGAGTTATTGAGGGCAGAAAAAAAGACAGAAATTGATGTCCTATGTCATTCAGAAGGGATGAAATTCACTCTTCTTCAGGACACTTGCAAAAAAGTATTCCTAACTGTACTCTTTTTCAAAATAATTCTAAGCAGCAACAATCAAACTTGTACTTTCCAAGAGTGGTATTATGAACCATAACACTGTCTGAAAACCTATCAGTAGTCCCTCTAGTCACATGCAAAAATGTATAGAATTTTTCTAAAGCTTATGGACACATTGAGAGCTATTCCTTCATTTACTTGTCCTGTCACTGCATGCACTTGTAAAAAGTGCCTCTCCAGTTTTCTTGTAGGCTCACCTTAGGTACTAGGATGCTGGCTGTAAGGTTTCCCTGGAGCCTTCTCTTCTCCAGGCTGAAGAGAACTTTCCTAGCCTGTCTTCATGGGAGATGTGGTTTATGGTCCTTCCCTGAACTCACTCCAAGAGGTCCATGTCCTTCTTATTTTGAGGGCCCCAGAGATGAAAACAGTGGAACTCCAAGTGGAGTCCACAAGAGCAGAGTATCGTGGGACAATCACCTCCCTTGATCTGTTGGCCACACTTCTTTTGATGTAGCTCAGGACAGAGTTGGCTTTCTGAGCTGGAAGCACAAATTGCCTGGTCCTGTTGAGCTTCTCATGAACCAACACCACCAAGTCCTTCTCCTCAAGGATGCTCTCAATCTTCTTGAGCTTTGTCAGGCTTGGTGCTGCTACCACTTCCCTGAGGAGACCGTTCCAGAGGCCAATCATCCTCTGAGTGAAAAACCTTTTCCTAATATCTAATTTAAATCTCCCGACACAGCTTCATGTAGTTCCCTGAGGTCTTGTCACTGGTCACCAATGTTATGCACAGAGGCTTGTGCTGGCTTCCAGAGAGTGTTTATAAACTTTCATTAACAATTTATTATCAATTACAGTTCTCTGATTTACTTTGTCTTTTGATTATTTTTAAAGAGCAAGAGTGTCTGGGGCTAGATGAACATGTCAGAATGCAAATGATAAAAATAGTTTTTCATTAAGATTAAAAAGCAATTAATGCCTAATAGAAGTCATGGCAAAAATAAAAGGGACTTTGAAATTTATACCTACTGGCTGAACAGATCTACACCTACCACTGGTGGCTAAAGCCACTTGTTGATATATACTCTTGAAGTAGAAAGCAGAACCTGTAATCCATCCATCCTGTATTTGTGCTTGAGATTGTCCCAACCTTGCACTTGGCCTTGTTGAATTTCATGAGGTTTGCAAAAGCACACCTCTTCAAAGCCTGTCAAGATCCCTCTGAATGGCATCCCTTCCTTACAGCATGTCAACAGCTTGGTGTCATCAGCAAACTTGCAGAACTTGCACTCAATCCCATCATCCATGTCACCAAAAAAGTTGTTACACAGGAGCACAAGTATTTTGAGAAGTCTTCTATTGATCTAAATCAATAATGGAATTCCCTGTAGAATAATGGAGAAATTGAGGGAAGGAGACAGGAAATAGATTAAGAGAAGCAGAATTATTCATACTGGAAGCATCTTAGCTTTATGTTTGCTTCCTCTCACTGGTCTGCCTCATTTCTATGGCAGTTCTGTTTCTGATATTACCCAGCAAGCTCTTGCAAAAGGGTATAATTTAGTCTTGCTTTTAAAAAATATTACATTAGTGAGAGCTCTATTATTTCAAGTGATCCCGGTTGAAGTTCTGCAAATGACTTTTAAGCCAAAAAAACAAACCTTTATGCAGCCTTTGGTGAGCATAGATACATTTGGTATTAAAGACTGTCATTCCCCTTTGCACAGCCAGGCTGCACAAGAACAGGATTTGTAGCTTCTACTCTAAGAATCTATAGGAGAAAAATTGGCTCACCACATTTAATGATACTTCTCACTTACAGAAGAGTGGCAGCTTGACATGCTACAAGTCATTGTGCACATGGGTGGCAGAGATATTTTCCACACATCTCACAGGTATGATACCACAATCATAAGCTGGAGACGGTTGAATATATTATGCGGTAATGTCAGTAACACCCATGTCCAAATCTTCCCCTGACATTTAAGGGTTCCCTATCTGAAGGCTAATTTCAGCAGGTTTTCTGTATGGTTGCACTCCTCTATATCAGCTGTCTGATGTGCTGTTCACTAAATTGTTCTCCTCCACCTGGACCCAAAGCCAGTCCTCTATACTCAGCTTCAAGTACAGTGAAGACATTCTCAGTTCAGTCACTCAATATTTACCCATCAGCCCTTCAGATAATGTCCATGAGTGGTCGTGTTGAAATGCATAAATAATCACAGACCTGTGCAAACATATAAAAAATAATGTTTAGATAAATTATGCCTAGATTTGTTTATTTAAAAGTATTCCAGTAAAACACCCAGTTCATAATTTTGCTTTTGCTCTGTGCTGGTAAGACATTCTGTTATCAACAGAACACATTAAAAAAAAAGAATGCTGCAGTCCTTGAGTTTGTTGATGATATAACCTTTCTTTCCTCTCTATTTTTGAGACACTGTCCTGCAGATATCCATCTAAGCAAAAAATTACCCAACTTCCATCTGGTATTATCTAATCTGCAGAAACCACTTCACATTCAAGAATTAATCATTAGACTTGAAAAAGCCAACTACATAACAAAAGCATCTCAGATTATCACAAAACAATCTTTCATTTCAGTTTGCCTTGAAAAATATGGAAATTGCGATGAAAATATTTATCATAGACAACCGCTCATGTAAACCATAACCAAACAGCAGAGAATGCATCCTGCTTGTCACCTACATGAGGGGAGAACCAGATTTTTCCTTGTATTTAGTATTATGATTACTTATGCTACCTTATGTACAAGGTAGTCATTAAAAAGAAGATATTAGAAACCTTTCAGTCTAAACTGGACACTTGCAGTGTACCTCAAATACGTATTTGAGCTTGTAAGTTTGGGCCTTGAGGGGACAAGGAAAGCCTTACACAGGAAATGAAGCACTGATCTGCTCTAAGCAATTTTCTGGACCATCATCTTGTTTCTAAAAATGGCAAGTGGGAGATGATTGGGAAAAGACCATTAGAGACAGGCTGCTCTCTTATTCTCAGGTCCTCTGTAGGTAAGAGGTGATGGACGTTCTGGAGTGAATAGCAAATGCAACCATCACATTGAATGTTACTGTGGGTCTGTTCTGCACAAACACAGATACTCTTACATTAAAATCCTTAAACTTTTGTTTTCTAAAACAGGGGGCTACATTAGAGTTCCAGAGCTTGTTGTGTGCCAATGATTTCTTTTTGTTTACTTTAGATGCTCTCCATAAAAGTGGAAGCTGAATGATAGAGTACACTTGGAATTTGAGCTTAAAATCAAATTGTTAACCCTGACATCTTCATTCTTTAAAATTACTCATTAAATTTTTTAACTGATGTTTTAGTTATTTTCACTGTTACAATGCAGTAGCTTTTTATTAGGTTTACATAATTAAAGGCTCTCTTTCTTATACAAGTTGGGTATCTATCAGAGCCTCATTTAAGCCACAGAACATGAGTTATACCAAGGTAATCAGGAATAGTTCCCACATACTTAGGACCTAGTTTTCAAAATTCCCTCTGCTGTTTATATTGGATAAGTAGAAAAATTCATTATTCTGAATATTCATTTAAACTGCTTTTCAGGGCCATAAGCATTTTCTATTATTCTCTCCTCCATACTTCCTTCTTGATCCCTGTCTTGTTCTTATGAACATTATGTCTGCAGGTGGGTTTTTGTTCCTTCTTCCTTGCAGTGCATTATGCTCTGGAGTTTATAGCCTCATTGACACCCAAGTGGATGCAGTTCTTCTACTTCCACATGTCACATCAAAACCAAATTCTTTTATGATCAACAAAGTGTTGATTTGTCTTACCTTGTTGATTAGTATTTGTGGCCATGCAATGCCTCACTAAACTAACAGCCAGATTTGTGCCAGTCTAACCTCCTTAAACCAACTTCTAAGAAATGAAGAAAAAGATAAAGATGCATCCACATGCATATACATCCACATGTATATGAGCCTTTTCAGTTAAATTATTAATTGCAAGAATTTGAGTTGTTTGTAAGTGGAATGTTTCGGTTCTGGATCTTGTGGAAATCTAATTTCCCTTTGTACTTTAAACCCCCTCCTTTACTGAGCATAAATGATTGAGAACATTCTTTTCAACTTTTGTTATGTAATATCTGATGACTAACTGGCTCTGGTGGTTCTGAAAAAATGCTTACACAACTGTGCCTAATTAATATGTGTATTCTGACATACATCCTTTGGTCTATATGGGGAAAGAGTAGTGGTCCATTCAAATACAGGATTGAAGGATCATTAACAATTATTCATGAAGTACTGGAAAGACTAATCAAAGAGGATGTGAATTATTGCATGTATTGTTTTGGGGTACAGAAAAAAAGAGAGAGCTTCACCTTAGAAGGATAAAAAAACCCTAAAACCCACTTTTGTTTAGCCCTATATCTGAGATGAAAATAAATAGACTTACTGCAAATACAACTCTTCTGCACACATGTAGGAAACATTAGAGAACCTCAAGAGGAAGTAGTGGGAGTTTTTTATGGCTTTTTTTTTTTTTAGCAATCCTGTGTTTGCTTTTTTATACTCTCAAGCCTCATTGAAATCTTACCTATGATGAAAGAGAGGGCTGTTGAAGCAGGACATGCTTTTGGGATGTTTGGAGGCTATATCTGTTTCTCCATTTAGAATTTCTCCATTGCTCTCCCTGTACCAGTTTTTATTTACCCACTTACAGGGTGTTCTGACTGGGAAGGGGGAGGATGGAGGTAGGTGCTTCTGTAAGGACAGCAAAAGGCAGCCTTTATAAAGCAGCATGTATACTAGGTATGCTAAGATCCTTGGAGGAGAATCAGGCATTGAAACCAGAAAAAGAAAATACCCTCCAGCCCTTCAAACACAGTAATGAAAACAAACCACTTTTCCTTCACTCAAATATTTAAAATATGAAAAGTTTGAAAGTTCTCCAAATGGAATCCAATTATTCTCACACCAGAGGCTAATTTCCTCAACTCTCTGAGCTACTGATGCTCAGATGATGTCTGAGAGGTTTCGCACTCTAAAATCTAGGGCAGCTGATAGTCAACAGATCTACTCTGCTGAGAGGATTTGCTGTTAATTTTGTCCAGCTTCTGTTTTTCAGTGCCAGTCAATGTTTTTGAAGTAAACTCATCCATGAATTCATGTAAAGACTCAAGTTAAAGCCCTTAGGCACTGACGGATCTATTTTAGTTTTTTTAGATGCAGTCCTAACTCAGTAAAAAGTAGGCATTTTTTAATGCAATATAGTAATTATCCATAAATTCTTAAATTAATGCAACCATTCAAGCACCTTAAAATGTGGAGATGTTATCTCTGAATGTCTTTAGCTTAAATGATCAAAACCTCACAGCAGCAGTGTTATTTGTTAGAAAAAGGATATAAAAATCTCACCCATGCAAAACAATGCTGCGTTAAAACTCTGTTTATCATTGTCTCAGTGATAATTTAGGGCAAAAAAGTCAATATACATTCCTTGGAAAGCCAGACAGAGGGTGGGGAGGGAAAGGGAAGAAAGAGAGGATGAAAGAAAGAAAGGAAAACAATTTAATCCTTGTTCCATCAAAGTTTTTCTGGTGCATGTGTAACTTTAGGAACCTGAATAGCTCACAGAGGTACCATATGCCAGTCAGCATCTGCTGGCTAAACCTGGAGTCACCAAGCAATCTCCACACTCATACTATTAATGTGTTGACCACAAATAACTTGTGCAAGTGTGCTTTTGCCACAACAGACACACTTTTCTGTCAAAATAAGCTTGAGATCAAATTCGATACATACCATGAGCAGCAATCAGCAGGTATGAGGTGTAGTCCCGATATCCTGGACTCCAACATATAAAAGCACATGATGCCAGTCAACCAGGAATGGTTCAAAAGGCTGTCCTTCTAACAAAAGACAGACCAGGTGTTTCTGTTATGTTCTAACTTTCTTTTATCTTATTATAAATATATGTCAATTGTTGCTGGAAATAATCTCATTTAAGATAAGCCATTGCAAAATCTGTAACTTCACTATCTCATCCCTGCCACTTACAATATGCCCTATTTACTCAAAGCTTGAAAAACTACTGATAATATTTAAACTATCTCTTTTAAACCACATGTCAATACAGCACAGCATTTCTGACTACTAGAGATCTACTTGCTATTGTATATTCTCTCTGTGTTCAGTTTCATTTACGCAAAACTGAAGCTTTTAAAATACTCCACTATGACTACTGAGATAATGTCCATTATGGCAAGGATCTAGGTCACTGTTTTTAAAGCTGAGTCATGTCATCAGTCACAAAAACACTGATGCCCTTTGGAAAAAAAGCAGCTGTGATTTCTCCTCTAAATAAGTTTTAAGGACTGTAGGCAGAAAAGGATGATATAAACATGTTGCACTCTTCCATGAAGAATCCATTGGGCAGTGCATAGAGTTTGTTGTGAAAGTCATTTAGTCCTTTGTCTGGAGGAAACTAATGCATTGACAGGAACAACACAATCATTTCAGAACAGATTCTCAGAGTAAATAATAAAGCATGTCAATTAAAGTCTTAAATATTTGTTAAACTTTAGATAAAAATGTCTTAGAGTCATTGGTTTGGCAGTATTTTTCATTCTTTTTAAGATGGGCACCCACTCATTTATAGAAAACGATTCTGCTACTCTATCATCTAATACATTTAACATTTTTCTTTCTTTTTTAATATAAGCTTGTTCAAATAGCCTCAGCTTGACATCACATTTAAATAGATTTCTGCTAGAATGTGGACATGACACATTCAACCAGTCAACAATTCCTTCAAAGTGGTGACCAGGATACAGTTCTACACAGAACACAAGATTTTCACCCTCCTAGGCACCAAGTAGCCACAGCTCATATTTCCAGAATGAGATTTAATATAACACATTTTTTCAAAGCAAAATAAATATCATTTTTTGTCCCTCATTAAGAGGGCATGCATAATATTATCCCCAGTTCTAAGGGGACCCACGTCACACTGGTGTAATTTTTCTTAGGTTTTCTTATTTATACTAAGAAAAAATCATATCCTCCCTCTATGATAAAAACAAACTTCTAAGATTATAAACATGGACAAGGGAAGCAGTATACTTGTCATGGATTATACAACCAAATATCATCTTGAAATAGTGCAACTATCTTACGGTGAGTATATCAAAATACATAAAAATTACAGTATTTTCTGTGTCCAGGAGTTTTATTTAAAACATCTTGCCATTATAGTTTTATGTGGAAGAGGGTTTTGACCTGTCCTTTCAAGAAAAAGCCTACAGAAGGACACCATTCTGAATTACAGTGTGGCTTAATGTTGTGTTAGTTTTTTTTTTTATATATTCAGGTGCCAAATTTCAAAGTGATCTTTTAAAAATACCAAATAAGCTGTGCATATCTTTAAGAGACCAAGTGTAAGTAGCTTCGCAGTTACCATCACCTTGGGTCCAGAACCTAATCTGATACTTAAATTTTAAATTACACGATTATTTGATATATGTATTGAACACACCAAGACCAAGTAAAAAACTGAAATCCAAGCTCTTCTCTTCTCACAAGCTCTGCACAGTGCCACACACACTGCATTACAGATTGTAGTCATGGTGAAAAGATAATCCAGTATCACAAAGATAAGATTTTTTTTCGTGTGTGTAGAAAAGTTGAAGAAACTTTCTGATCTTCAGCAAAGCTACTCAGTAATTTATGAAGATTTTTTTCTTTATGTCTCCTTAAATACAGTTAATGCATTAGTGAGGAATTTTGTGCAGGTATTCAGTAAGTGGACAGTGTTAAGAGAATTTCTTCAGTAACATTTTTATGCACAATAAACCTCACTTTTAAAAATTAAAAACAAATAAACAAACAAAACCAAAATGTTTTCATGCAAAGTTTAAAAAACCCAAAACTCATTCAGCAATGACTGCCAGTAGCACATACACCGACAACAGGATAATGACCAAAGCGAGAAACTGACCATTTGTTTATATGGTACACAAGTTCCATTCTTCATTTAGTATCATAAAAATGTAGGGATTTACTTTTATCTTTGTTTCCACATATATTTTACCTTTGCCAAAGCCAGCTGGAGTATGTGTTCTGAGCAGTCCTAAATTTGTCCTTGAGTGAAAACAAAACTGAGCAGGCCAGGCATTGCAAAGCAGTTGGCATCAGTGAGTCAAATGAAGTTCTGGAATAACCTGGCTGGCTAAGGATCAGCAGGGAAGCATTTGTGCAGCAGGACCAGGAATGGAGGAAGCATGTATGACAGAGGACATACAGAACACTGTTAGAGCAGGTTGCTCAGGATCCCTGTAGCAGCAGCTCCAAGAATTTTGTCAAATGTAAATGTGCAAGTATTTGTCTTGAGCTAGAGAACTGAACCTGAACAATTACTGTGCTCTATGTGTACATACACCTACCTGAAAAAAACTATTACACCCTCTTAATCCCTTTTTTATTAATCTTCAGCATGACAGAAGTTTTCAGCATAGCAGTCCACAAAATGGTGGGTAATGAAGAGAAACGCTTCAGTTAGGGGAAAAAACCCTTGGAACTTCAAAAACTTGTTCTGCTAGACAAGTAACACTTACTACAGCAAAAATTTACAGCAGATGTAAGCAACAGAGTAATTTGCTGGAATCACTTTTATTTCCCCTAATCCATATGCTTCAGGTCCCTCTTACATATTCAGTGACCTGACAGAGAAGAGCTGGATCTGCAGTCAGTGTTAGTCAGCAGAATTTCAGTGAGTTCTCCACGTGTCACCCTGTGCTATCTGATGACCTGATATGGTACAGCCACAGAAATTCAGGCAAATGACTGTTTTCCAGGCCTATTTATCTGAATCATCCTTCTGAACTCTGGCTACAGGGTTTTTCTTTAACTTAAAGTCTTGAAACATTAAAGAACAGAATGCATCAAATTAATTGGAAACAGTTTTGCCTCAACACATCCTGCGTCTGTTCAAGGACTTAGAGAGAGGAAAAGCCCATGCTTTGAAGCACTGTGACAACTTAAGATAAATTTCAGCACTACTTTTTTAACAGAATATAATTGAAAACATACTTCAACACAGATTCTAATCTAACTCTGGTTAGAGATGTGCTTAACCCATGAGTCTGGATCTCAACTTTCCCAAGTCTTGAAGAAATCCTACCTCTGACCTAAATTGTCTTCTCTAACTAGAACAGTCAGTCTTTAATATTAGTGAGATGAGCTCATCATTATTCAAAATCACTGCTTTTACCATCATTTGTGTGCTCCTTTTCATCACAGTAACGTCTAAAGTTCCCACTTCCCCCAATCCCTCTCAAAGATTAGGGTCAAATACCTGTATATTGTAGAAGGCAATCCTTCTCCCCAATGCCTCAGTGTCTAAATAGACAAAACTATCAGACAGTAAGATAAAGACAGCATTGTTATCCCCATTTTCAGCTGGGAAGCCATGCCTTAGGATGACTAAAAGTCAGAATCCCAAGGGAGGTCAAGGATCAGATTCTCAAATACTCTATAACTAGCATTGGAGCTAGACTTTCATAGGAAAAAGAGAAGAAAAAAAGGAAGCAGGAGTGGGGGAGAGAAAAAGGGGGGAAATAGAAAAGAAACAAGAAAACAAAAAATGTTGAAGCCCTGCAGTTCCTACTTCTGTTGCAGATTTTCACAAGACCTTTTTGCAGCATCTTGAAGATCTGGCCACTTACACACCATTTGACTGCCCAAACGGGAAAGTTTCTCTGTAGGAACTCTCTTTCCCAGTCTGGGTGGTACTACCACTCTGAAGTGTGACAGTCTGCAAGTCACCCAAGGTCACAAAGGAAGTCTCTTGTAGAGCCAGAAATTTCAATCAGCAGCTCCTGTGCCCTAACCACAAGTCTATCCTTCCTCTCATTAACAACACAGTGTATTTCTTTGTTAAGTTTCTTTCTAGTTAGATATAATATAATAGGCCTTTTTCTTTATTCATCCACAATGGTAACATGACATTATGAGATTGGCACTTGTCATTCACAGGGAATGCTCTTTTTCCGCTTGCCCTCAAAAAACAAACACACTTAACAGACTGTTGTCTGCAGATGACACTAGAATCTCTGTATTTTAAAATCTTTTTACAGCAGCACTTAGAAGAGGAAATTGCCCTTTTCTAATATTTTTCAGGATGGGAGATCCTGACAACTTGCAGATCCCAAACTCCATGGGTGAAAAAACCTTTTAGGTCAAGATGAAGACAGCAGCAGGTTGTTCATATAATATCCCTTAGCAGCTGCTGTTACCTTGTGAAGCCTTAAATACTACCATAACATATCAGTAGCCACTGGCTACCATTTTGCATGTGAGCAGCTTTAAGTATCTGTGCAAGACATGTAAAGTAGAATAGTATGAAATGGAAAACCCAAGTGCAGCACAATGTTTTCTTATGCTACCTTTGCCACTTTCTTTAGAGGGATACATGAAATTACTCACCAATTCAAGCTCTGGAGATGCCACTGTACATACCAAGAAAATTATATTCACTGTATCAGTGCAGACAAATGAATGCATGTGAGAAAAGCCTGATGTACAGAACTCCATTCATCTCTGAGTTACTATTTTGGCATTTGTATCATTTGGGCTTTTTTTTTTTAAATTCAGTTTCTTCAAACCCTGCCCTCTCTTACATGACCTTTTTGATCAATAGTCCTTTGTTGTGCTCTGAGGCCTTGGCAGCAAAGGACAGGATGAATACATCTAATTCTTATCTAATGTTTACCTTTAAACTCTTTGGGTCTTGGCACAGGTTTGAGACATTTGTTTTACTTAGGTTTTATCATTCTAAATGATGGGTATTGCTTGAGAATGTGGTCTCCTCCAGACATCCCAGAGCTCTCAGCTGACCTTTTCCTCTTCTCCTGTAGTCACCCCAATCTCCAGCCCACTTGCACCTTTCTGCTTCGCCACCTCAGAAATTAGTGGATTACCTCAGCTCTTCTGATACATCTTTTGGCAAGTCAATGAAAGTCAGGTTGCCAACTATGTTCATGTGGAAAACAGGCCTCTCCCTGTCTTTTCAGGATGACATTTTTTGTGGGGAGAGCAATCAAAAAGTCTCTTTGTCAGATTCTACAGTTGCCTCCCATTTTAAAAATCAATTCCAACTGTTTTAAATCACTATACTGTCTTCTCACAGGAGTTTCACTGACAAAAATATGTGGCTGACTTTCAAATGGCAAATCAATGTGAAACTTTCTGTTCTTTTTACCCTTAAGAAAGCCTGCTACCCCATATATGAAGATCTATTATTGTTTCAGACATTGTAGTGTAACAGTACATCCTTGGCAGCTCCTAGAACAAAACTATTAGACATCTGGGACCCCCTCCTTCCCCAGCAGCTTTATCTCAACAAATACTCCATTTAAGCAAGGAGTCTAAAGCACAACTCATGCCCCAGTGAGAGACAACTATTTGAAAACTTTCGGGCTGCTATAACTTGACCACAGAAAGGGCAAAGGGATCAAAAATAAGCCTAATATGACAACTGCAGATGCAAAACAAATTAATACTCCCATAGAGGGAAAGCCAGATCTGCCAGACTGCCGAGCCTCGGCAGGAGGTTTGGCTGCTGCAGCAGCCAGACAACAGCCCAGTACCAGGCATGAATACTCTGGCCCTTGGAGATAGGCATATGTGCACTTTAGAAGGTTGGTGGTAGTGAGATATCCATGGGCTAAGCGTTTCTGTTACCAACCAAGTCTGTCCTTTTACAAAAAGTAATTTACTGTTTTCTCTGAAGAAAGTTTTCACCAAATTTGAAGGTCCCCTTGGTGTACTTCAGAGCTGTAAAGTTAAGATGAAAAAAAGTATTTTGTGTTGCTTTGGTTTTGTTAGACATTTTTTCGTTTTGGTTTGGGTTTTGATTAGCACACATACATACTCAGGCAAAGTTAGAGCTAATCATTAAAATTACCTCTAAACTTAGTGTGAAATTGATTGGGATCTTAAAAAAAGTTAAAAATTGTACTTAATCTTGCCATTTTCCCCCTCCCTAACAGCAACTGCTGAAAAAGGGCAAGTTACCAACTAACGAAATGATACATAAATGCTCTAAAATAAATCAAGAATTTATATCCAAATAGATATGACCAAGTGAAACTCACTTTCAGATTCACAATGTGTAGTAACATTAGTGAGTGACTGATCCATTGCTTATGAAAAGAAAAAAAATACAAGAAAAAGTCTTTTCACAGTTCAATAGAAAGTTACAATATTTGAGAAATGAATAAGAAGTCATGTAATGGCTTTGCAGCTTTTGAACTTTCACATGTTTCAGATTTTTCTAATGCTTGTGCGGATTAAAGAGATTCACATCTCAATGGCTGGGGCACCTCGCATTTTTTCTGGATCAGGTTTAATGATTTCCACACTGTAGAAACTTCACTTTGTATGAACACACCCTGAATTTAAGGAGTTTTTCATACTTAGGTGCATGTTCTCCAGTATATTTCTTTTAATGTTAACCCTGTCAAAGGGCACAGTGGCTGGATCATAAGAATGAGTAACTCCTTCAATTTCACACATCAATACACTGGGGCTTTTCAGAATGCTTTTCTTTCCAAACCCTGAAAATAAATTAAGGTGGGAGAGGGGGGAGGCAAATGTAAGGAAACAATAAAATAGAAGACATCCATATTTTTTTTTTGCTTCTCTGTATTATCTCAACCTGGTCCAGAGAATAAAAGGGAGAACAATTTATTTCAGTAATGTGTA
The DNA here is from genome assembly GCA_013390005.1 of Calyptomena viridis. Classification (NCBI taxonomy): domain Eukaryota; kingdom Metazoa; phylum Chordata; class Aves; order Passeriformes; family Eurylaimidae; genus Calyptomena; species Calyptomena viridis. The sequence continues at coordinate 56,421 of WEIV01019619.1, read as the reverse complement.
AAGTTCATGGTTTTAAAGCTACCACTACACCCTTTTCATCTCTTTAAAAGACATTTCAAAGCAGGCTTGTGAGGCCCACAAAGAGAGAACAGTCTCTGATGTCCATCTAGCTCACAAAGAAAAAAAACTTGTATTTTCTACCCTTTGACATAGGATTAAGGAGTGACAAAAAGCCATTTCATTCTTTCTAATAAAATGCATATGTGCAGACTTACATTAAATTATATTCTAGTGGCTATAAGGAAATCATGGGTACCATCTAGAATCCAGCAATTATCACAAACCTCATAAAAGTCAGCATGTATGTTAAGTCCTTACAGCTCAATGACAAGGTGAACCAAATGTTTAAAAATATTTTCACAGAATAGATATGACAACCTAAGATGTAAACTACTTGGGGCCTGTGCAGAGCTGAATCTATTGGATGATTTTTTCTGGTTGTAGACCCAGAGACTAGGAAAATTTCAGAGTTTTCCATCATTATGCAGCACAGTAATATAGCCAAAACACCACTGCCTTGTATTTCTTCTACTTTCTCTGCAACAGACATGTCCAACCCATGTGGAAATTTTCAACAACACAACACTGCTGTTCCAAAATCCTGGTCGCCTTCTGATTTCTTTGCATGCTCCAGACTCCTATTATACCCAACACTTATATGAGGCAGCTAGGATTACCTGAGGCTAAAAAGAAGCCAAGGTTTATGGGAGAGAGCTGGTTTAAATAAAGGTTATTACCTCTCTTTACAATCACCACCTAACTGAAAATGGCATCAGTTGAGCTGAGCTGAGCAAAGAAAGCAACTATCTGCTGGCAGTACTTGAAACTTTGGAGGCTCCCTCTGGAGAGCTGTGCAAACAGGCACCAGCTGACCAAGCAGTCAACCCAGCTCTGAATGGCTCCATCAGGCCAGGATTTCACTCAGTCTTACAGCCCTGATTTCAGATGATCTGGTGTTTGAAAACACACAACCAATGTGTTGATAATGCACAGCGTTGTCTCCCTGTCTTTCTTCTTAGGAACGCAGCATAACATGAATACCTATTTTGTATATATACCTATATTTTGTATAATCAAACATCATGTCTTAGTTTGGACTCCTTGGCCTGTCATTCACTTGCTTCTAAAAGAAATGGGATTACTATCATAAAATGAGGAAAACCTTTCAGAGGGCATTGCTTAATCATCATGTCTCGACAAGCTAAACTCATATCAAATGTGAACGGATGCTACAATTATAGGCACCAGAGGATATTATTTTTAACATTTGCAAGTATCTCTTCACAACTATAAAAATCTTGGGAATGGTGAGTATCAAGCCAAGGAATCAAAGTCCAATGTGAAAGTAAGTATGCAGTTTCCTGGCTGTTAACAGAAAACACTTGATGGAAAGATCAAATGACTGTAACACAGCAAGGAGAGCATCAAAGTCCACTGGAACTTCTGCTCCTTTATAAAAAGGATGCATCCATGAAACTCACAAAGGGACATAATCTTACCAACCATTGGAAGGGGAACTAAAAAAGAGACTGAACTTGTGATCTCATGTGCAGGTTGTAAACAATTGTAGGTTTTGGTTTCAAAGGAGTAATAAGAAGAGCTGCTGAAGATGGCACATCAGCAATTTTAGCTTAGCTAAAATTGTATGTTGGCACAAATACATGCAGGAATTGCAGGTAACATATACAATACATTGCCATCATTAGAGGTCATGAACAGGAGATTTAAATCAAGAATTATCAGCTCTTTTTTTCAACCATAACCAAACCAAGTATGCAGCACAATGTACCACCTCATCCATTCTGCATGTTTTCTGAATTATAAAATCCTGCACAACATCTATCACAGTGTCCTCTACTAACTGCCATTATTTCAAATGTCTCCTTGAAATATCAAAGAACTTTTGATCTCAGAAAAACCAAATTACTGTGTCTGTATATAACAAAGAAAAACACGGCAAACACAGACAAATGTGGTATACCTACCTCCAAATGAACAACCTCCTTGAATATTGGTGTGAGTACTGTTTATCTGACACTAAAAATAAAAAGAAAAATGAATTCACCATTATCTTTAATGATGATAATAGCACAAGTGGCTACAGAGCTAGAAAGCATTTCTTTGTTAAAATTGTGTTGTGCCTCCCTTGACATTTCTAAAAGCCCTAGCTTTGTATGTCAAGACACCAGCCAGCTCATTACCCAAGTTTCTGCAGCTTGTTAACAGATCAAGTTCTCCTTGGCATATTTGTTTTGTTCACTGGTTGTTCCATTTCATTAAAAGCTAATGACATACTATGGTGAAAGCAGAAGTATTCAGAAAAACATAACTGTAGAGACTAACTGCAACTCAACCTTATCTGCTCAGCAGCGAAGTGCTATATCCCTATATTTTCTCATACTCAAGAGCAAATTTATAGTATATTGCTCAACGAAAAAAAAAAGTTACCCTTCAAAGCATTTTCAGAGGAAGAGAGAAAAAAAAGTAGAACTAGAAACACCACACTTTGGAGCAAGAGCTCAAAAAAAGACATGTTCAGGGGAAAATACTAGAGATGAAAGCCTGGCCCAACTGAATTCCAGGGTAAAACAGCCATTGGTTTCAACAGGGTCACGATCCCTGTCAAGATCTGAGTCTGGATTCACTTTTGAAGTAGGTGTGGCTAAGAGCAGGAGGGAAGAATTAACAATACTGTCTTAAACAGCCCATCATGTATTTCATTTTACATTGCTGTCAACCACAAAAAGGGTAAAAGTGGTGATGAAACCCACCTATCAAGGTAAACCCTACTTTTCACCACACTACCCTTTTTGTTATCCTTCCATTACATATTATCATTATTTTCTTTGTTGGTTTTGTGGTGAATGGGTGGCAGCACTAACACAATGGCTATGCTACACGAGAATTGCATAAATTTTATGTCAAGCTACTTTTGTCAGAAACAAACCAGTATCACGTATCTAGAGGCACAGTTTTGGGTACTATACTGAGGCAACTTTGATGACATACTATGTGATTTGGTGTTCCATTTGTGCAAGTTATGCTCATGTCTTGTATATGCATTCCCAACACACATGCATGGATGCAGGAAAAGCATGAATGTGAGAGCCACAGTAATGCTGCTTCTGGCTGACAGTAGTTTGCTACAGAATTTGTTTCCATGTTAATGGACCACAGGAAAAAAACTTGTAAGAATTATTTTAATTTGTAAAACATTTCTGTTCCCTACTGTATTGCAATAAAAGGAGCATGCTAACTGCCAGTCTTTTAAGAAATACGATACAAATCCTTGTGCTTTTAGTTTGAAATCAGAACTGAAACACATTTGCTGCAAAAGAACTGATCTGTATGGCCCTGGCAGGAGGTAAAGGCTGGGAGTCAACCCACTCCTTATGGCTGTAATCCCTTTGTGGGAATCTAGATGAGTTGCTCTATATTCCACAGCTTCTGACCATTTTCAGAAAAACAGAAAGTTGCACTAAAAACACAAAATGCTCAACAAATCCATGATCAGACAAGACTTTGAAGTCAGGAATACACCAACAAGCACAGCCACCATAAAGCAGTAAATGGAGGCATGTTTCTGAGTATTTTTGATGGGGAAAAAAATATTGCCTGCATATGCTCCCAGTAAATCAGCACTCATTTATCCACCCTAGAGCATGAAACTCAGCATAATAATCTTGCAGAACTCACAGGAGAGGTCATGGTACAAGAATGTTGGACAATACAACACAATCTTTTGTAGGTAAGAAACTTCAAGGTAGGAGGTGTAAGTTGTAGAAAAAATTGTAGAGAAGATCACCAGAAAGTGATTAACATGTTTTTTTTTAAAGAATGTGCACAACTGAAAATATTTTTAACACAGATATGTATTTCTAACTTCTCTGGCATTCTGTTTCTTTTGCATTATACACACACAGAGAGCTCAGATTTTTGTTTTGTTTCTTGAACTCCATATTTCTGCTACTTATAATTACCCAAAGCATTATGATCAGATCATTCACACATTCATTTATTTGGAATAATTCCCATTAAAGGGACTTTCAGAGTAACTTAGTGTTGAATACAATTTCTCGTGCACTACATTTTTTATATTTAATATGTCACTTGAAGATTTGTTAAACTGTCTGATTCGATGTTTGTTGTAAACATTCATTGTGTTAAAATCCCAAATAAACAGCAAGGATACAACTCTTTTCCACAGAGTATATGCTTTATCTTTTTTGTTGCTTTTCTTTGAACTCCCTTAGCATGAATATACCAAAATAAGATAACACTCAAATACTTTTTACTAGACAATGGGTTTCTGCACTAATATACTATTAGATGCTTATTTTGATCTCCTGAAGCCCAAGTCAGCTGATATCTCAGGTGAACCGGGTGAAACTGCAACAGACAAGTGCAAGAACCTCAACAGACAATTGCAGACAAAGGCTGCCTATTGCCCAGCATCCTGCAGCATCCTACAGGAAAGTGGAGCAGGAGACCAGATTTCCATCAGGAGAATATTGCTGAGGGAAGTGGAACCAAAACTTTCTGGAGTCACCTCCAGGGACAGATAAGGCAAACACAATTGCTGAGCATCAAATAGTGCCCCTCTTCACTTTCACTTCTCTAAAAATCTGTCGCTCCATGAGACCATCAGGAAGGAGCAGAGAAGGAAGTGGTGTGAATTTCAGTAATGAATCAATTCCAGGAAAGAGACATAGGAAATTCAGCTCTGTAGGAAATGAATGCTTTGCCTCAGTCACAAAATGCATCCAAATTCATCTCTCCATTTCCAGTTTCTTTGTCTTCATGCCTTCCCAAGAACCTCCAGAGGCCAAAGCAGGAGAACAGTGGTTCCAGAGAGTTTGCTGGCTGTCCAAACAGGCGTGCAGGGCGCTCATACTCATCTAGAATGTATCTCAGACGTGCAGGCTGCTCACACCACTCTAAAAGGTATCTTCTTCATCTAAATATTTCAAATTAAAGTGTTTCAGACAAAAATGAGTTCACTTCTTTTCAGCGCCGAGTCACATATTTTATTTTGCCATTCCAAAGACTTGTGGGCCCTTCTTCCCTATCCCCCACTGTCCATTATTTTGAAAATTCCCAGTGCTTCAAGTGTGATGTCGTTACGTGTTGCCTGGAAAATTTAACTAAAAATTATAAGCACTAAATTAGAATTTCTTTGCATGGTAAAAGATCATACAGAGGGGAATAGCAGTTTAAACAAAGATCCTCTATAATTAGTGACAATAACAAAGGAAATATTCATAATTACATCAAAGGATTCTTCACTGAGTATTGTTTTTATTTGCTTCCTGAGAGAGCACAGTTCTCTGAAAAGATAACACTGTTTTAGGCAGATGTATACAAATAAATAAAAGGAGGCCATCTAGAGAATTCAACTTCAAGCCAAAGCCTGAAAAATACTCAAAAATCCAAATGATGTTCTCTTACTGATCTGGTTACATGTCAGGTACCAGTACTCTGCTAGGTATGCAGTGCTGGTAAGTCTGCAGTATGTAAACACCTTTTCTGATGGACATGATACACAACACTGCAATGAGCCTGGGCATCTCTCTCCACATACACGAGGCATAGTCCAGGGATTAATTTCATCCACTAACATAAACAGGACTAATTTTTTGAAGAAAAGATAGCTAAAAATAGCCAAGATCAATGTTATGCAATAAAACCTGGTATATGTTTCCCCTTTCCAGGTGAAGGAATCTGACGTAGCTTCAAATAGAGAGGCTGCAGTCTGACCAGAACACAAAATATATTCATTTCATTCCCTTCCAGAGAGACAGCATTTGAATCTTCCATACATTAAAGATGCATGCTCACTGTCATATCATTTCAATGGCCCAAATATTAAATTATGATTAAAAATTCACAACACTTCTGCCCTCCCCTGGAAAAAAAAAAAAAGGTCAAAAATAAATGGAATCAAACTGTTTTCTGCTCCTTTCCATGCATTTGACAGAGTGAAAAAAAATGGAGGGGATAAATCTGCATAATACTGAACCGAATTGCTTTAATTCCAGTCAGCTTTTATCATTCAATCACTGAGTCTGTATGTGGAAAAATTCATGCTAATTCCCCCTAGCAACAGCCGCAGCCTATCCGGGGGAGCCCCGCACCAGGCAGCTGCCAGCCAGCAAGAATAACTCTAAGTAGGTCAGCCCTGCATTTCTAAAAATGCCACGGTCTAGTAACCCCACTGTCCTGTCTGTCTGCCCTGCCCCATAATAACCTCGATCGCTTGGTGACACAATGACATACTACCCTGTTAGAGCGCAATCAAATCCCGCTGTATTATTCTGCTGCGAGCATTGCTGCTGGATGGAGGACCCGTCGAGGGGCAGCATTAATCAGGCAGCCATTCATGTCCACTAGCACTTCACTCTGGAGATGGGGCCTGCATTAATGACCAGCTGTTTGAACTAACACAAACAAAATAATGCCTTCCACCCTGATGGCTGCACAGAATACACTATTCTAATCAGGCAGGTTATGCTCATTGACTAAATCTAAGATGTAAATTAAACGGCCCCAGACAATGCCAGCTTTTGTAACCTTCTATTAATTAAAGTGAGTATATTTAAATTATACTGCACACAATTCAAAGAGCTATTGGTTTAATAAACAGAGTCACCTCCTCCTACAAATTTGTGTTCACAGTCCAAAAAAAAAAAAAAACCAAAACCAAAAAACCACCCACCCCATTGTTTGCACAATACAATCTACCTATCCTGGTAAATTAAAGAGCAACTACAACAGAGATTAACTGCAAATGACTTCTGCTGGGAGCAGGGAACCACACCAGACTTCCAGCAACCTGGTGCTGGGAACACTGACAGACACGCATGCTGGATGTGGTGGAGGGGTATTAATAAAAGTCCTCTAAACATATTCCAGCCATGACACAGAGAAAGGCCAGTCGTGGCAGATTAAGCACCCCCTGCAATCTCACTGCTTAAGCACTGCTGAGTTGCCGTCACGACCTAAAAATAATTGCAGAGGTCAGAAAGCCCCTTGGTGTGATCTGGGCATGTGTCTTTAAGAGCTCATAGCTGCGTCCATCCCTCCTGCTTCCCACAGCCCTGGGGACTTCTGCATGGCTGCAAGATGCTGCAAAAAGCTCTGTCCCTCCCCCTTTGCTCTTAACGAGAGAAGCCCTAATATAAACCATACCAGAACCCAGCCAGTCTTCTCTGGGATGTTATTTCAGTATCAAATCTGTAATGCCAGAACTGAATTTCAGCAAGCTTCCTTTATGTTTAATTACACCCTTCCTTTTAAACACCTTTGTGTGTAGCTCGTTGGTTTCTTCCTTCAGAGCATGTCTCCATGCAGGCAGCTGCCTGTACAGGATGGAGCTAGGAAAGACATTTTCAAGGATAGACTGTTCATCTGCATTTCTTTCTGAAGGATTTGCACTTTTGCTGAATGCATGCCCTCTGACAAACCAAAAATTCAGTCTTCAGTGCTGCAGAATTCAGCAAGCCTTGTGCATGTAATCCATTCACACCTGATTTAGGAACACAGCAGATTCATGAATCCATTTTGCTCTTTCTTGTTTGAATTAGGCTTGTTAACCAGGTTTTGAGAATCTTCCTTTGCTTTGTGGCACACATCACACAGCTATTCTCGGAGAGATACAGCCACTGACGTAACCGTGGGCTCCTAATTATGAGCTGCTGACATTTCACTCGTCTCTGCAGCTTTGAAGCTATGAGTTAAGAGTCTCTCCCCCTCCCTTCTTGCTTGCTTTAAACTGCCTGAGTTAGAAGCACATGACATTTTCAGAAAGGTATAGGAGTGGCATAAACTCCTTTGCAGAGCCTGCTGTACTGCCAAGGTTATTTTTCTTTAAGCAAACAGAAAAATACAGTTTGGGAGTAATAAGACTCCTTTGCCCCCAGCACAAGAATGTTATCCAACAGCTGGCTAAATATAATCCAACACACAGGGCTGCCTTTGTAGGCTGGGGAACAAACAGTGGAAGGACCAGACAGGCGTCTTGCAGGGTAGCTCACCATGACTATTGGGAAATCCCCTCGTACACATTTTAGGATGACATTATGGTCTATGGCTTTGAATAAAAGGGAAAAAAAACGAAAGGAAAAAAAAAACTCTTTCTCGGTAGGCAGCTGCTAGAAGCCATGCCAAGCCCTGCTAGCTGACTGCAGCACTTGTTCCCCTATTTCTGCATTGTTCAGATATGGCCAAGCCAAGCTGTCTACTAAATAAAATATGCCAGTACTGTGACAAGTCTACCTGTTCTAAAAACACAGTTGTTCTCATGCAGGTTCGGCAGTAAAAAATATATATACCCAGGCACATTTCACAGAAATCATTGCCAAATGCAAGCATTGCCTTTTCTCAATATATGAAGAATCCTTTCCAGTTAGAGGCTGATTTTGAAAATTTAAAGAAAAATATGCAAATATAACACTGAATATAAATGCTCAGTTGAGGATTTAGTCATCTGATGACTGTGGTAGCCAGCTGGTCTAGAAGTCATCTGGGATGTATTTATTTGATTAGATTGATCACATTTCTATTTACAGTATAGAATTTTTCACCGTACTGAATACAGCTGTGTTTATAGAGATTTTAAGATGGAGAAAATGAAACCCCACAGTTTCTCTCAGCACAGTGCAGAAGATTCAGTGCTTCAAGGTGTTAATCAGAAAAGATCTCGTTTCACATTTCTTAAAAGAATACTGCCTACCATCTGTTTTCACAAAGTGCCACCTCAGTCAGGAAATGGGTATAGAAATATAGCTGGAAATATAAGCTGCAATCAAGTCTGACCCAGCAAAGTGACAAACACCTTCTGTAAATTGATCAGGAAAAGACCAGTAAGAAATGTCTTACTTTCATTTCTATACATGTTCACACACACACAACAGCACATACATACACAGATATACACACAGAGTGCGTGGTTGCTGTTTTCCCTGGGGATATTCCTGCAGCCACCTAACTCATCAGTTCACTCCTTGACAGCATCAGGAGTGTTCAAGCTACGATTTACAGTCCCTCCGTCCATACATTGCTTTGTTAATCAAACCATCCTCTCTGCAATGAGAATCCACAGAATCAGACAAACGGCACGTAGCGTTTCTTCTTCCTTTGCATTTGCATTTGCTCGCTCTCTCCTTCTCCCTTGGCTTTGCCTTAACAGGCAGATCCAACCGATACCTTATTTATCCATCTCCAGCACAACACTGAGGTGAAACCCGACTGCAGCACTGTGGCTTCCCCATGTTAATCCTCTGGAGCAGCAGAGGCTGGATTCTTGTTGCTGATGCCCTTGTTGAGCACTGGATTACTTTACATAATATTTCTTTAAGCTTTCACCCACCCCATCCTAGATTAACACCCTTCCTTTCTCCTCCCTCCCCCCACCAAAGAAAACCCCCAAATCATCACATATCTCAACCCTTTGCGCTTCCAGAACCAACAAAAAAAAACCACGGCTCCATCGCTCTTCTTCTTTAGCAATGTGCAGATGAGAGAGTTTCGAGTCAGCCAAGTCAGGGTGAAGCACAGGCAGCAAGAGTGCAGCAGCCCCAGCAGCAGCAGAAAGAGCAGCAGCCGCCCAGGTAAATGGGGGGAAAAGCAGGCTGTGTCGAAAGCGGTGCAGCATCGTAGCTGTAAGAAAAGACAGTCTTGCTTCTTCATAATGGTGCAGCTTTATGCCTGCAGGAACGGAGAAAAGGGAAGACCCAGAATTAAAAATAAAAGCCAAAACAGTGAAGAAGAAACAATAACTATAATAAATAATCGTAACTTTATTTTTCTGGGCTTTTGGGGCTTTCTGGGAGGCTGTATCTTTTCCTCTCCCTCCCTAAAGTCTCCTGTGTTGCTGGATGCTACTGTCCAAGAGTGCAGAATCACAAAGGCTCACCCTCCAAAGCGCAGTGAGACCAGCATCACATGAGAAACCACATGACGCACCCAAATCGGATGCTGATGTGGTCCACTGTTTCACTCGGGGGAGGAAAAAGTCTCAACCGAAACATGCCCCTCTCTAGTGGTTAGAAAGAATTTCCCTTTAAGAAAAAAAAAAAAAGCCCCAAAAATAAGTATTCCCATATCTATCCATCTTCAATGCCAATGCTTCAGGAGGCAGGAGAATGCTGTTCCACAGACACTAGCTGGATGGCAGCAATATTACTTCTAGGCTACGTTATTCAAAGCTGATTCCACTTAAGTGAATTCCTGAAAAGCATACTCCATGTCTCCCAAACATGAACAGACTCAGAAAACCACCTCCACTCTCATTCCCTGCAATCTGGATCCAAACCTGTGTTCTGAATAATTTATTTTAGGCTAATAAGCTGTTTGCCAAGACCACTCCTTTTCCCACTCAGCCCCACACTCAATGAGCGACTACAGCAAGAAACACAGAGACATTCACGGTTTCCTTAACTGGCAATTTTAGTAAATGCACTGTCCCACAACATAATCCAGAAAAAATGAGCAGAAGGGGGTTTTCCTCATGTGTGGACACGATAGGGCTCTCTCTCTGGGTTGCAGACGGTGGCAATGTTTTCCTGTTATTGCCGACTCAAAAGCTTTCAGTCCAAGTCAAGAAGCAAACATTCTTGCTGCCAATTCTTGCAGAGATATCGTGCCGTATTCTTTAATGCAGAAACATCTGGACACCCCTGGCAGCCCCTAAATAAGAGCGTGCAGCTCCACAACACTGTTTACTGTCAGGGTACCAAGCAGTTAACATCCTTGGCTGCTTTGCCATCTTGCCTACTGGAGCATGGAACCGAGGGACTGGTTCACTCAAGAAAAAAAAAAGAAGAAGTGCTGACCTTGATGATCGATGCTGCTCACAAAGTTATCATCTGACAAACAGTTAGAGGTTTGCAGCTTGTTTTACGCCTAACATTTGTTCAGGTGACAGAGCAGGTGGCATGGAGTCTTCAGTCCCCTTTGTTTGCAAAAGCCGGGCACCTTGCAACACTCCGCTCCCTGCTCTTTACACTGAAACCGTACACAATGTCAGGGAAATGTAGGAACAGAGCTGCCATGAATCCACACAGCTGCTTAGCACAGGATCCCATTGCAATCTCCAAAGTTATATAATGGAGATCAAGCAAAGAATTCTCCCAGAAGAGAGATGCTTAGCCCTTTCACAGGGAAGCACAATCAGAGCAAATCAGAGTGCTCTTTCGTGCCAATTTCAACCCTCCCAACTGTTCACGCAACAGCAGATTGCAAAAATTTGCACAAGGCAGTTGTAGCTTCTTCTCATTGGCTCCTCTCAGAAAGAGGTTTCTTCGATGGGCTGCACCTAGGAGTTCCCTAAATTCCACATAAAATCCAGTTGTAGCATTCAGCCTCAGCATGCTGTTAGTGTTCAGGAGAGCCACACAACTGTGAGTACAGAAATTGCAAGATTGCCACAGTCATCTGAGGGCATTGTCACCTGTGGGGTTAATAATTTCAACATTGGCAAGTCTTTACTGGAAAACAGTATTGGTACACCCAAATTCTGACTGCAGCTAACCAATAGAACACTGTATTTTCAGATGCAGTGTCAGCTAATATGGAGGATCCATGTTACTGGTGACTTTCTCAGTCCAAAAGACAAACACTAGTGAGGCAGGGACTGAGTGCAGCAAAATATAAATCTTCAGGGCTTTGGATTACAAGATAAGAGGAGCTGTGCTGGTGACCAGTCCCATTGTGTTTAACCTGTAACAATCACAATAGCACAGCTCTGACTGGCTTCTAGTCTAGTCTGTTCTCATTAATTTCTTAAAAAGCTGCAGCAGTTCTTGACTCTGTGAGCTGATGATCTTTCCCCCTTAATATCAGTAGATCATTTATCTGTTCTGACTTAGAATCAAAGATATGTTGGTCGGAAGGGTCATCTGGAGGTAACAGTGAAATCCCTGGTTATCATCAGCATTACATCAGGTCAGCTTCAACTTCATCCTGGAAGCCCTCAGAGATGGAGATTCCATAACTTCTTCTAGTGCTGCACTTCCCTCCCTAGGAAAATAAATGTGCAGGAAATAAATGTTCTTTCTGTATTTCTTAACTAGACAGCTTTCCCTGCACTGCTGAATTTCATGTATTTTCCTAGATCTACCACTGAAAGAAAAGGGAAAGAGTCAAGGAATTAAGAAACTTTTCATATTAATGTAATCAAGTTCACCTCAAATCAGTAGCACCTCCAAATATTTACCACCTGATCATCATTTAATCACTAAATGCTTACAGTTCAACTATTAGCCAAACCACTAGTGAACTCCCTAATAATAATTTCAGTGTTCTACCATACATTACCCATGAGAAAAAGGAGAAAAAACAAAGATCATATGCATATGAAATCTGAACTACACTCAAAAGTCTGAACTAAGGTTGAACCAACATGGTACACAGAGGATGCTGGTTTATTCAGAATAAACAAGACACATTTTTCAAACAGACCTGAAAAGGGGGCCCTAAAATATCTATGAATATATCCACAAGCTTGTGAAAACCTCCCATGCAGGTAGACAATGCATGTGCCTTTAAGAAGCACCCAGAGACACAGTCGTTAAGTGTCAAGGAAGAGGGAGGCAGGGGAAGAGATAAGAATTACAAAAAGAAAGATGGGTAATAATTCCTTCAGAAATGTAAAAGACTTAGATGAAGAAAGGCTTTATGTGAGAGACAGCCTTCTGCACATGTTGCTTACAAATCTAATTCTTACACTTCAGATAAACTCACCACTAACTCCTTGTTAAGAGCATGGGTAATTTTCTTCCATCTCCAAATCACTAACATAGGTACTTTACTCTGCTAGATATTGTTAGCCCTCAAAATAATTCATCAGCAGACTCTAAAATTAACCTCTCTAAAATGACTTTCTCAGTTTAGATCCATAGCATATATTCTCCCCCTCCATCCAGAGAATGGAAAAGTAGAAAGTTGTCTGAACAGAACAACTGAGGGTACAGGTAAGAATTTCTGGTTGACATCATTAGTGCCAGAGATCACATGAATGCTTTTAGACTGGAATACACAGAAATAACTGGGATTATTTTGGATGCTGCCTTGACAGGTCATCAATAAAAATTTTCCCAACGCCAGTTTGGTGCTAGCATTTGAAGATCTGTTCTCAAACATTTGATCACAAATCCTGCTCCATACTAATGCAGCTTTATGCTGCTTAGGGATACACTAACTACCTTGGATTTGATGTAACTGTCCACAGTGGACAGGCTTCGGAGCAAAGACTCCACAGCTGAGTAGACTCTAGATGAACATGACGAATTAGAGTAATATAGAGAGAGCCCAAAATAATCTTAATTCATGACTGCTTAAAGGCTGCTGAATTTTGTGGAGTCATTTTTCAAATGCTTTTCAACCCAATACTTCTTTTTATGGCTAATTTTCTGCTTGGTAGAGTACTCCAATGCAACAAGGATCCCTGCAAGTCTGCTCCATTGAACACCACAGAAAAATGAAACTTTGGATCTCAGTGTCAATAATGTTGCACTGTTACAAACAAGACCTAAATTGTTTTCAACTCCAGACAAGTGTTAGGATCACCTGACACTCAGAGCATCATGTTTTCCTTTTGGGGAATAGTCCATTTTAGGTCTTACTCCCTGAAGTCAAAGGAAGCAGAATTTCACATTGGTTAAGCACAGCAGAGGCACTGCAGAGACTGGATGGAGGTGACAGAATAAACCATAAATTTAACTTTTTGCTTATTATAGGCAAAAATTGCCACCCATGTGTAGCACTAAACAGTGCCACCTAGGAAGCTGGAATTGAAAAACAGCAGAAACTTGGAGAAAGGCTATAGTTTCAATTGAAGCAGAATGCCACTAGTTCACTTGTGCCTATCAGTAAAACGTGGAGTTGCTAATTTTGATTGGAACATAAAAGTGCAAGGAATGGTCCACTTGAATCTTTGATGGTTCTTAGCAAGTATCCGGCTTTGGGATTCATTTTTCAATGACCTTTCCCTTTGTAATCTGCAGACAGAGAAAACATTATCATTAGCTTGAGGTTCCAACCCAAAAGCCAGGCAAAACTCGATGTTTTACTGAACTTGAAACCTCAAAGTGAACCTCAAGTGTGCCAATCTTATGGACTCAAACCAAACCAAACATATGTCAGTAAAGAAAAACCACAGAACTGCACATGGGTCTAAGTACCAAGCCCTGCTGACCGCTGGCCAACACATAAAGTGCCCTATGCTTTGCACAAAGTACCAGTAGATGTTTAGTGACCACAGAGGATGTGTGTGTGTGTGTGTGTCATAGTTTAGAGACACTTAGGTCAATGTCATCTGAGACATCAAGTCCCACAAGCAGCTTCTCTACATGTACCTCTTTACTAAGTTAAGATAACCTATAAGGAGTTCTGTGTGACCACAGTTAAACTCCTTTGGCACTTGATGGGCTTCTTCAAAGCCATCACCTGACACTGGTATGCTGTATGGTGCATGGAATGAAGATCTAACTACTGCCTCCTAAAAGAGGTGTGCTTTGGCTGTCCTAATAGTAAAAAATTAGGCATCCAGACAAGTTTTCAGTAGAATTTTCAGTAGAATATGCTCAAATCTATCTAGACCATCTTAGTGAATGCATGTTAAAAACAAAACCAAACAACAAAACCCAAGAGAGATCTTTCTCTCAAGAAACAGGGGAAGCACGACTGTTCAGCACTTTTCTCTTGGTATCATCTGAAACCAAATCAATTTGTTTGAATTCACTGACTATTCAATACTACTCTTGGAAAAATTTCCCACATTAATTCTATTTTTCTACTGATGTGTGATTGACAGTTTATTGTAATCACCCTCCTAAAGTTTCAGCTATTTCAAATGATAACACTGACCACATATACTTGCATTTCCCAGCTCTTTACTCTTATTTAAGAATCTGTTTTCAATGTAAGTATAAATGCTATGTTTAAAACTTGGATTGTGTTTTCTCAATATTCATCCTTGTTTACTTGTAGAAAATGCGTACGCAATTTAAAGGACTGAGTCTACATAATTTAAGCTCTGTGCTGTTGGAACTCTGCAAATTGTGTAAGAAAGATTTCAACAGCAGTCCTGGAGGGGAGGAGAAACAATGGAAATAACTGAACAGAATGTGACACATTGATGTAAATGCCACCAAATGACAAACAACACTGAAAAATATGTAATTTTCTCTGCATTTATGGAAGTTTCCTAAGGTTAATATTTCCAATAATCTGACTTACTAAAAACTATTACCAACAGTTAAGTTAGTCCCAGGGCCAAACTCTTCTCATGGTTCAAAAGCAGGTGACATGATATATAAGCCACTGTAAAAGAGGTCAGGCCATAAGTTAAAGTAGAGGACTGTAATTATTGCAATGATGTAAAAAAAAAATTTGAAAAAATTATTTGAAGGTGAGTACAAAATGTACAACTTGTAGGAAAATAAGAATGCTTCACTAATAACTCACTCGTCATTGAACTTCCAGTGATCTTATAACTCCTTTTTATTTTCCTGAAAGTGCAAAATAACTCTTATGGCATAATTATAGATTATTTAATTGCTACAAAACACATCAGCTACTCCACATCAACAAAAACATGACCACTGAACTGAGTCACAAACATTCCACTAAATTTGCATTTGTTTTGCGTCACAACTTTAAAACTCAAAAGTTGCTTTGTTTAGTAAACCAAGTCCTCAAGAAGAAGATCAAATCTGAACACACGAATTCCTCATGTAAATACCTTAATTTCCTTAAAAAGTCTCCTAGTTGTGAATACTGGGCTAATGAGCATAGAACACTAAGAAAAGTTGTACAAACGTCAGAAAAGGAGGAAGTTGTGTGGTCTATTAATTCTTTACTGTGAGGGTGGTGAGACACTGGAACAGGTTGTCCAGATCTGTGGATGCCCCAGTCCTGGAGGTGTTCAAGGCCAGGTTGGATGGGGTCCTGAGTGGCCCAGTCTCGTAAAAGATGTGCCTGCCCATGGCATAGGGGGTTAGTATCAGAAGATCTTTACCATTCCTCCCAAACCAAACCAGTCTATGATCCTATGATTCCTACAAACCAATCTACAAACCCTAAGGTGTTTTACCTGCCTGTAAAGAAAGTTGTGTGATGAAGAGGTTACATGGAGATCAGGGATGCACATACAATAGCTACAAGTCCATGACCTGCTCAGTCAATTAATATCATACCTATATAAAAATTAAACAACTAATGGTTTTTTTAACCATAAATTTTGTGCTACTTAAGGAAAAACATATAGAAACACATTACAACCAACTCCTTAGTGAAACTGCTCACAAAGCAGTTAATGTCTGGTGGCAGAAGACTGATTTCCTTTTGTTGGCTGCTCAGTTTTAGAGGGCATATTACATCAAACATATTACAAGTTCAAAATGGAAGAACTGAGTTTTTCCACCTGTGAGTGGTTTCAGCTTAGACTTCAGCACACTGTCAGGAAGTCCATTTTTCCATGTTTGTTACTGTAAACAAAGATTGCATGGCACATCTCCAAAAGTGATAGAAGGTCAAGAACCAAACTGCAAGTGCAACAGACTGCTTCCAGAAACCAAAGGCATAACACTGAAGTGAGAATAATCACACATTCAAATCCCATTTGATGCTCTCATCACTCGACTGTTTGGACAGTACAATGAATACAGGCAAATACAACCTCACATACTGGTTTTTAGTGCATATATTTATGTAAATATATATACTTTGTATATATATGTGTATATTTATGCATACTTATACATACCATACACACATACACTTATATAAGTGAAATGTATCTGGCTGAAATGGTGAGTAAAGACATAGGGAGAAGAGCCACCATCATCACTTATTAACATTGCCTCCCACTCACTTTTTAACAGTTACTTTTAACTCTGTCAGCTCTCATTCCCATCTCTACTTGGTTTTATTTTACTTCATTGTGTAAACGTACAGTAAAATGACATTAGACATTTCTAAGAGTCCTTCTCCCCAAATAATAACATTTCTATTGATATTTTCTTCATAAAAGATTACCACTTCCAAGAGCTGTTCCCAGAATTTATAACTTTATAACCATATATATTTTGTTCATCAGTGTGTTACTTTTTTCTCCTCAGATGTGAACCTAAATTTGCTAATGTTATAACTTTTTTTTTTTTACATCTAAACCTCTACATGTTATTTTAGTGAATATAATTCACCTCCTTCTGTCCTTGTGTGAGGCTTATAACATTACTTAATTATACACATTATAATTTTTGTGCCCAAAACCTTATAAAAGTTCTTCTAACCTACTTGTGTTTGCAATATAAATGGTGTACTTTAGGCCTTTACTTATGACACGAATGTAACTGGTGAATATTTCTAAATAATAAACCTTAAGTTTTCAATTACCCTAACAAATGCTTGGAGCCCAACTCATCTGCTACTGTATTAACCAAGCAGTATTCAACACAAACTACAGTCTCGTGGCAAGGGCACAGAAAGAGAAATAAAAGTAAAGTAACTGCAGAACTTAGGAAAGAAGGTTAGAAGCCTGAGTATTGTCAGAAAAAAAAACCTAAGTCAGAAAAACAAACTGAAGGAGAAAGGCAAATTTATCCAAAAACCTTAAAATTAGACCAATTTAAGTTCAGCATTTGCTAACACAAGACTAAAGATGTTACACTGGCTGAACAAGACAAAAACCTCAGATGAATGTTATTAGTTTGTGTCCTACAGATATGTGTAAGTGTAAACAAATTGTAAAAAAATTTGAGGAGCTCTAAAAATAATTACAGTGAACAGGATGAATGTTTTCTGCTTTTACAGCCAACATCAAGAAGTCATTCGAAAATGTCTCTGCATTCAATTGCCATTTAAAAGTTGACTCAGCCCCTCTGACTCTGACAACCATAACTAGATTCATCTTTGGAATATTTGTTTTCATTCATCATTATCATCCCATCCTGTGCTTTTAAGCATTTCAAAACATCTCAACACAAAACCTGCTAAATTACAACAGTGAAACATGATATATGAAAACATGATCCACCACACTATAAAACAGACTAGAAAAACTTGTTATTCATCAGATTTGGACCCAACAAACAGGCTGTGCTCCACTGATATTGTTAAGTACTTAAAATGTTAAATATCATGAGATATTGTTAAAGACATTTTGACCAAGCTAATGTTTCCTGTAAGCTTAACAGTAAATAAAATTGATGCTCACCTATGCTATCCACCCACAGATCTTTTTTATTGCTAATGAAGGATGGCCCTTCTCTGATTTAGTGCAGAGGAACACTTTCTGTAAACACTCTCTTTTATGTCTGTGCATGACAAAATAACACTGACCAGTAAGCTCACAGTTGCAATAACAAGGCCTACAACCACTGCTAATGAACCTTCTCTTGACAAGCCTGAACAAGTGTTGCAGAATACAGGATCTGTATAAATACAGGTGCAGGGGAGAAAGATTTTGACAGCCACAGGCTCCTTGTGACAGACTGGTTGCACTGAGCAGTGGTGGCTTCTGCTCCACAGTGGTCACCTCTAATCACATATGTCCCAAAACCTAACCCTACTCATAACTTTAATTGAAAGCAAACATAAAAAGCAAATTTCTGTAAGAATTAAATGAGAATATAAAGCACCTGTAGTATGCCTTTTGCTTTATTCATTACTAGTATCGATGACTCTAATTGCCACAAGTCATAAATTACATCTTTCTACGCCCCCAACATGCAGAAGATGATCTCCAGAAAAGCAAGGTTGGTTGGTTTATTTTCCCTAAACTATGCCCTCTTAATGCATATCTTCACCCCATTACCTAAATAAAAAAATACACCAATCTACAGATGTACTTCTCAAACAAAGCATACTCAAGTTATCTGCTGCCTTTGCCTCCCTTAAATCAACAAAAAATTTCTTCAGACTTGAATGGATTTTAATTTCACATATAGTATCAAAACATCTGGAAAGTGTAATGCAACAGCCTTTTTGCTTATTCTGAAAGCAACTGCCAAACTGCTGATGCACTGTGTCCAAACTCAATTTCTTTTGAGAGAAAAATATGTTAATTTTTCCCCATCTTTTTGGAAATGAAGGGGCATTTGCCTTCAACATGAAAATATTTTCCAAACATTAAATTCCTGTCAGTTGCCAGTCTGACAGGAGAGAGACTGGTCTCAAAATGAGTAACAATGATACATTCTTTCCTTTCTTCGAATTACACTTTTAAAAGCAATCAAAAAAACCCAAACAACAACAATAAAAAACTGCCCTGAAAAGAAAACAAAACCAAAAGCCCACTATTTTTAAACAAGTGGGGAGAATGAGAGACACACTTGCATTTATTCTGCCTGCAACAAGCCATCCTGGAGATCAGCTATCAGCTAGACCACAGTATTCTAACACCAATTCTTTTTGTTAGGATAATCAATTTAAAATGAGTACTTCTGTTACAGAGTCTGGGCATAAGCTGCAATCACTGTCAAATATATATGCATATATGCATATGCATGCAGGTAACCACAGATTTTTACCTCTGCTGCTTCAGTGACCTTTGTTTGACCAGAGAAACCTTTTCATTTCCAAACAGCTCTACCTCCCCATGCTAGCAAAGTGAAAATAAAGGTTATTCTCATAAAAAGAGCAGCAACACCACATATCCTGTTCTCCAGAAAGTGCTTAGCTGCCAGCTTGGGTTAAACCATGACACGTGCCAATAATCAAATTAAATGCAAAAACACAAAACCCAGTCTTTTCATGCATTATTCCTTCAAACCTAACAAGGTTCCTGATTAAACAGCAATTTTTATTCCCCTGAATTATGGTTGGATTTGGAAGGAAAACAGCCTAAACCAGAAGAGTGCCATCTGCATCACCCACCTCAAGGTCAGTGGGGCTGCTAAGTACAGCTCAGATAATAAAAAAATGTAGATATCAGAGGCTTCTGGGAAGCACAGTACTGTGACTCAAATAAACACCAATAGCTGAATACGTTTCCTATTGGTCCACATACTGAAGATTTTAGTGAAGATTTAATTACACACTGCTCTTTTTGGGATGGACAGCCTTGTGCAAAAATGCTGGAGAAGTTAAAGCCTTTCATTTCCCATTCTGTAGAAGACTGTAACATTCTCACCAAAACACTTCTACTACGTATTAAGGAAAACAAACTTACAAATCCTAAAGAAAATTTTCTTTTATAAAAGATGTCTAAAATGGAAAACTAAACCATCTCTTTGAAAAAGAGGTGAAACAAGAAACAATCTAATGCATTTGTATAAATAATTTCCCCCTAATCTTTACATATAGACAATTTTATTTGCAGATCACCAAGCTGTTACATGAGAGAATTAAGCTTGGTGGAGTGTGCATTCACCCACATTTCACGTGTTCTGTTTCCTTTAAGATAAGGTTTTTCTTCTGAATTTGCTGAGTTTTTAATTACACTTGAGAAATAGTCATTGTTTTAATGTTTCAACTTCCAAATGATTAAGCCTATGCAGACACTCAAGATTAACTACAGTTTAATGCTGTCCAATTTTATGAATGTAGGAAAGAACATCTGTAAAACATGAGTATAACCCAAGAAATACAAGTTTGCACAGCTCCAAAAGAAAGTGGCAACCACAGCAAGATGACAAGAATTAATTATGCTAAATATGGTTGTTTCAGGAAAATCTAAAGGACAAGCATTCTCTGTTTGGAAAATAAAGCCAGGAGGACACTGCTATGTACAGTATCTGCAGAAAACACATACATCTACAAGCTACAGAGATCCTAAATTGGCATCTGACATTAACTTGTGCCCATTTGTACATGTGAATGTAAGCGTATAAAATATTCCTTCACACTAATTTACAGTTTTAGAGTACATCCATTTAAGTAACTCTTTTTCAAAATCAAAAATCAATTGAAACTATGCATGGAAAAGGAGAGAAATAAATGCTTGAATTAATCCATATCTAAAAAAGATTCCTGCTGAATGTGCAGCAGTACTGCATTGAGCTGTAATTTAAATCTATATTATATTTAATAAAACCACAGTATGTTCTCTCGTCCTATTAAAACTGCATTCTACCTTACCAGGTCTGAATAATTTGTATAAAATTGATTGCTACAGTTCTTAGTAAGACCTCTAATTGCATTCCTGGTATAACTTACAATGATAACCTTATCTTAATTAGTAGCATGCTACAGAAATGTTTCTGAAAGCTGTGGAGGATTAACCTGCATTTTTAAACAGAAGCCTTGAGGCTGGTTTTTTTGGTGATTTCTTTTTTTATTTCATCTACAACATAACAAACTACTGCTAACTTATCATAAACAAAAACTGGACTCTCAGAATGTTACCAGTGCTGTGAATAAGTCATGTGTGGGACAGGAGCAGGATGAAGAACTGGCACTGGGACAAGACAACACTGCCCTTTGACAACCTGGCTGAAAGCTTCACAGCCCAATTCTTCAACACACAGCAGAGGTAAAAATCTCATCAATTACAGAACTAAAAAACAAACAAACAAACAAAACAAACCCCCCCATCCTCCTCAAAGTACAAATACGTAAAAACAACACCAACAACAACCAACTTAAACAGGCCACGACCCCAAAACAAAAGCAAAAGACTCATGTGAGCACGGAGCTCCAGAGAACCCATCAACAGGATCCCTGCTGATAGAAAGAACAGTAACTCCAAATCTGGCAGTACAGCTGCCTGCTCAACTCATCAGCCAGTCAGAGGTTGTCCAGTCAATGTGACTTCTGGAAGCATACACTTCACAAAATGGCAAAGGAAAAGCACTGCTTTGTCAGAGTCAGAAAAATTAATACTACTAAAATTTGGTAGCAAGTGACTAAACGCCC
The DNA here is from genome assembly GCA_013390005.1 of Calyptomena viridis. Taxonomy (NCBI): domain Eukaryota; kingdom Metazoa; phylum Chordata; class Aves; order Passeriformes; family Eurylaimidae; genus Calyptomena; species Calyptomena viridis. The sequence continues at coordinate 34,563 of WEIV01019619.1, read as the reverse complement.
TTTAGGCAAATCCTGCTTTGCCCTCAGATTGCAGGATTTTTTTTTCATTCATTGGTTTTCTGGTTACATTTAAGTATATCCATATTGCTGTTCTGTGAAAAAGTGACACAGTTTATAGCTTAATAAACAAATACTAATCAGGTTTTTTAGAAAGTAACTGGTCAAGCAGCAGCTGTATTAGGCATCTCTTCACACAAGGCAGTACTGGAGCTACAATCTGCAATGGGGTCCAAGTGCTTCAAAATTTTGTGATATATGTTTGTGCTACAGTTTTGCTCATAACTAATTTTATGAGTCCCATCTTATTCCATCAAAAATAATGAAACCAAATAAAATAATCCCTGAATAGTAACTTCCCTGGACTTCATTGCTGTTGATAATGCACCATAGTACAACCACCAGGTGTTGTATGTACACAGCTACCAAGCAGTAAAGGCCACTATTAGGGCTCCAAGAAATTACTTCCTGTAACCATATCTTTTCCAAACTAATTTCTATTCCTAACTTTTTAGTGCTAAGGAAATATCTACCTTTTTAGCCAGGTTCACTGGTTATATTACATGCCCTGTAGGTGACAGACCACTCTGAAAGCATCTGTGTGCACCTATCTGTATGAACAGTGTGATGGGATTCTCCATGCTGTGATGGAGCTCCACAGACCCAATTATAGATACAGAAGCAGTAAGGTGGTGTTTCAGAATTGCTATAGTGGTTCTACTTAAAAATGAATACGTGTAACTTGGTGCATATATGTATGTATGTGAGCATCCTTGAAAACAGCCCTTCATGATCCCCTGAAATTTCACTTTCACATGCATGTAAAATGATTAAACTCCCCTAGAAATGGTGAGACCTCTCTCAGAGCTTTAGCATTTTCCTCACTGTAGAAATATACCTGCATAAGGTGAACATGCATTCATTGACCAATCTTTACTTTAAAGAGAATGCTCACAAAGCAAGAATTTGCATTACTTTTTTGTTCAGATTTTTTACATATTACTAAGTAGTAAGCCTTTTGATACAAGACTGACTCACACCTCAGCCTTTTCTTTTACTCTTGCTGATGACACGGAGTGGAAAGAGAGGGATCGAATGAAAATCATCCCTTATCCAAGACTGCCTGTCTACTGTTTTTGCTTATGGCAATGCACAAGCAGAACAATCAGGCTTGCCTGGTGTGATCCCAGCCAGTCTGCTAGATGGTCCTTATAAATCCATTCATCACCTCTATGAAAGTCACTGCTTCCCTTTTACCAAAGATAATGTATGTTATTGGGATTATACCACTGCATGCAAAGTCATCAAAGAAAGATAGACCATAATTTATGATCGAATCTGCGGACAGCAGGGCATTATTTTAACCATAAAACCACAATCTGCAAGGAGAGTGGCCAAACCAAAGGAGCTGTTAAAGACTTATAATTAACATCAATCAATGTGACACTATTGTTGACATCTTTATTACTTTAAATACACTAATCAAATACTTCTGCATTCAGATAGAAAGACTGATAGGCAGACAGGCAGAGAGAACATCCCTACAGAGAGCAATTTTAAATTATCTATTCAAAAGGTAACAAAAAATAAGCACACCATCATAATTGCATGGAAATGCAGTGCACTGACTGAAACTGTTTTCAGCTGGGATACTCTACTTGGGATGGTCAAGCTTGCATATGAGATACATTAAATTTGCCCTGTAAAAATACACACTTGTATGCCTTAGCCATGCAGCCAACTACTGATTCTCCTAAACTGAGAACAAACATCCCTCAGACAAGCACTGCTTTTAGGGTATTTTGCATTAGAAAAATAAATGGCTCACTAGCTCCTTCACCTCTACTTTTCTCTACACAGGAAATTATCACAATATTATTTGCACACCCACCATTGTGACTGTCAATATTATCTAACTGCATCCACATAAAATTTCATAATGCACGGACACTAAAATACACTGTTACTGTTGCTACTCATACAAACATTTCTGTAGAAAGGAACAAGAAGGTGTTCCACTTCTCTATACCACTTCTCAGTGTCCATGTTCTTTAACCTTATTGAATACATTTTTGAGGACCAGCTTATTTCTCCACAGGACATTGGCTTTCACATTCATTAAAGGAGAATTCTTGAATGAGCACAGAGAATCAAATAAATGTACCCTGTTTCTTTTCAGAAAGCATGTTTTAGAATGAATCAAATGATAGTGCTCCCAACATTAGATAAGATTTTAAGAATCCCTGCTTTTTTCGTGTTTCTATTTTTCTATTTTGGATTATTCTAATGGGGATAATAACACTTTTCTAATGAAAAATTATAACACCTGTATATTTATATAGCTCCTACTTAGTTGTAAGTAATACCTTATATACCTTAGAATATACTGATTTTGAAAGGAAATGCTTAGTTTCCTGTCCTCTGCAAATTAGGTGGAAATAAGCATTGCTTCAACATATTTAAAACAACAACAACATCAAAACAAAAACCAAAGAAAAAAAAAAAACACCGATAAAACAAAACAAAATCAAAGCAACAGGCTACTCTGTGTGTAACATGAGAGGCTTTATGCTGTGCTTATCCTGGTGAGTGCCTTCCTTGGAGAGGTCAGTGCCAGCCTGTGGATCATCTCACCCGTGCAACAGGCAAACCTGTGTGAGCAAACTGGAAAATGCCTGCAACCCTTCAATAACAGACCAAGCTGCCTGGAGGGCTGAGCTGCAGAGCATCCCTGAGCCATCCAGTCTCCCCAGCAGCAGAAAGCATCATCAGTCAGTGATTTCACTCATCCTTCTCAGCTCCATAGCAGGGAACTGTACTCTCTCCTATACCGTGCAAAAGCCTTACAGAGCACTAAGTAATGAGAAAAATGCTGTAATTTATCTATTGAAAATCCAATTAGTTTAAGCCAATATTTATCAGATCACTCTCCTTAAAACATTTTACTTCAATTTTAAATGAGTTATACTAATTTGGATTGGACCATCCTCCTCTAATGAAACTGCCAAGCCTTTCAGATGCTTTAATTCATTTCCAAACACAGTGGACCTCCATAATACAAGCAGGAAGATGTTGCTAAATGTATGTGGGGTTGGAGTGCATTAAAGCAAACTAATGTATTGAGTGACAAAACATAATGAATGCTTTTACAGAAGGAGGAACTGAGACTGAGGTCTGAAAGAACACATTGCAAACTGGGCAGTCAGCCATGTGCCTACCGGGATCTCCTTCGCATCCTGATGGAAAAGCAGCTTCTACATCAGAGGTCTGCCCAGCTCCCCACTGTCCACTCGAGACATTCCCGGCTGCTGTCATTTACTGACTCAGTGGGAACACTTGTACCCTAATCTGAGCAGAGGATTGCGAAAGATCCTACGATTATTTTTTCCATTATTACCATGATTTTCCCAGGCTGACCATACCATTTGTGAAGAACAGCACAAAGGAGCAGACAGCTACAGAAAGTTTACTGGTTCTGAGTCAGCAACAGACCCGGTCATATCAAAGCCCGTGCAATGTGTCCGTAAGAAAGCAGCTGGTGGTAAACAGGAGTGGTTTGCAAGGGAAATGACAGCCGTCAGGGTGCAGCCGCTTCCTGCTCCCAGCTTTCGGCCTCTGCCAGAACCAAAACAATACTTAAATCTGAGCAAACATCCTCAGTGACAAAGGGGAAGGGTACAATTCATAACAGCATTGTTCACAAATATCCAACTCACTCAGCATCCCAGTTCAAAAGGGGCTGATGTTGTATTTTCCACAGACAGATAAATTTACATAATAAATACAAGCACCGGGTATTGCATGTTCACCAGTATACACCACATTGTGCACCACTGAAGATACAGGTTCTCCAAATTAATTTTTGTGTGCTTTAGGCTTATTTTGGGCAATTATCTGTGAACTACAGCTTTGTAAATGCTTTCACTTGCATTTGAGAGAGGGGATCAAATAGCCCGATGAAAGGCACTGGGACTGAGAGAAAAGAAGGGATGAGTGAACATTACTGTGGTACAGAAAACACTGAAAGGAAAGGTGACTATGCACAGAGCAGATGAAGATGGGAGAAAGAAGCAATAGCCAGAGCAGTGCTCGAAAACAAAATGAGAAATATCAGGGATCCTGTAATACTTTAGTAATTTCTCATTCAATTTCTACCTGTGATTACATTTATGTAGCTTAAGTACACATCCATAGTTTTGCAGACTTAACTTTGCCATTGTCACAAAGCATACATGCTACATTCTTTTCATCTTTTGTGTCACCCTAAACAGCCAGCCCAGAAACACTCTTTCTGTGGCAAAGATAGGGTTTCCAGCAGAATCTGGATGAAATTCTGCACTTTGTCCACTTTTCCTCTTTGCCTGAGGTCACTGAATGCACTTTATCCATGAACCTTAGATTTTTCACCTCCTCGCAGGATGCTTTAGGATGCTTATAAGTACAAGGTGGCAGCATAAGGAGTTTAGCAGAAATGCAAGGCATTCATGCAATGTGCTTTCTAGTCTATGTACTTTAAGTGCTGACCTGACAAACAAGGAAAACATATGGAAAAAATTGTTTCTTGCATGACATCCTCTTTCTTCTTCTCTCTCAGTTCCCCTCCACCCTCCATGCCCCTGCACATTGCAATGCACATCACTACTGCCAGAGCAGCATGAAAATGTATGCAGGTACAGCACCGGCCTTTTACAATTGTCTGAGCCAAAGTATTAATCATCAGCTGGGATTTGAAAATCATAACCAGCAGACAGCAGTCGCGACAGCTCTGCAGCATAATGACAAAATATGCAGAGCAACGTGGAAGAGCAGAACACACTCTCTGTCTTTTAGTCTCTGTGCAATTGAGACGTATGTTAATAAGCATGTTCATTTGAATGGCTTTTATTGTAACAATAATTTTCTTGCTCTGATGGATTTTTTTATTATATTCCTTAGAGTAATAACATTAATCAAGGCACTGTTACACGGCACTGTCAAAGAAAAAGCACGTCCTGAGCCTGCCTATCATGGTACCAGTAGTGAATGCTTCAAGATTTAACATGGGCCATGAGATCACATATACCCACACAGGCATATGTACACACACACTCACTAATTTTTTCATACATGATTAGATATCACAGGCATGGTGGAGGACAATAAGTACTTATAGTTTTATATCAACATTTAATGCCATCAGTTGGATAATAGGACTCTCGATAAGACAGGCTTTCTTCGAATAATACATGGGCTAGAAAGACTGTATTTAACTGAAAATGCATGAGCTGGGTTTTTAGTCCTTTTGTGTGACAGCAGCAAAGTTAAATTTTCAGCAGGGCTTCTTTTGAGACAGTGTGTGTGCACAGGGCACATGATGAGCTTTCACTTCAAATGCAGGTAACAAGACCTTGCAGACGTGCTGTTCCAGTCCCTGCATCTGCTCTGCAAGCACTCTTTGGCCAGTTCTGCAGTGCCTGCTCACCCTAACACCATAGGCACATGCTTGAACTTTTCAAAGTTCCGATGCAATACACCCATAAGAGGAGTTGGCCTTTGGAAACACAAACCACAGCTCACAAGCCCTAAAGGCCAGTGCTGTTCTGAGCCCACCAGCCAGATCCCCAGGATGCTGACGGGTGCTCATCCCAGCCGCTGCCTTTGCCTCCACTGGAGCGACTGCTGGAGAAGTGACCTGGGAGAGTTCAGCGCCGGGAACTGCTCTGGCAGCCTCACCCTGTCCTCGCTTTACCCCTCGGGCTTGCCAGCAATGATGACAGCTTTGCTCGCTTTGAACTGTCTGAGGGAGCACGAGGGCTGATTTCAGCTGGCTCCTGCGCCAGGCAGAGCGCACCACAAAAATCTATGGGAGCTCAGCTGCTGACTCCAAGGGCTGCAGGACCGAGTCCCTTGGAGCGACTCCTTGTATAACCAACTCGAGAAACAGTTTGTGGTTTCCTTTAAGAGCCATTAGAGAGCTTTACATAGTTTTGTGTCTAGAACTTTGAATGCTGGTATCTAAGACAAACTCGAATCTTAATCACAGAATGCATTTGATATTTATCCGTGGCTAAAACTTGCTCAATTCAACTTTTCCAAGAAACATGACAAATATTATGCATCACAATAACACTCAGCTGAAAACAAGACATATGCCTTCGAGTAGAGCAAAACATACATCTTATAAATTAACAGCCTCTTGAGAGATGCAAATACCTTAATTCCATGTAGTTTTCCAAACAGTTGTTACAACATGAGCTCTTTTATGGGTTATTTCATACTTACAAGGGTCACAGTACTGCTTACTGATTAAAGGCAGGGAGACAACTTTTTTTTCTTCTTCTTAATTTCTATTTTGTTCCAGCCCTGCTTATTCCAGTCCATTTCACTTGGCATTAGCAGCTGTGACAATTATATCTCATATGAACTGCAGTTCACACAGTTGCAGTTCTCTTCCCTATATTGTAGTCTTTCAGCTACCTTGAAAAAAAGAAAATGTAACTTACTGATTGAATGACACTCATTCCAAGGGCATCACTGCTGGATAAAAATAAAAGCTCCAAACCCTACATGTCTTCATTTTAGCATCTGGAAAACATGTGCATTAGGAAGTTTTGATGTATTCCAGAAATTATAAACAAACACTGCCAAGTTCTTTCACTGGCCTACAGAAAAGGACAGCAAAGATGAAAAAAATCCCATGCTTTATATCCCAACTATCCCATGTAACTCAGGTTTTGAATACTGAATAGCAAGCAAAACTGCATTTCTGCATCTATACCTTTGAGCAATAACAAACTCCAGTAACTTATCATCAATGAGATATATTCTATTTGTCTTACGTATTTCTAAAATATCAATTACATATACAAAAGCTTGGAGATTACAAATGAAGCTGCTCATGATGCATACAAAACTGAGGGCAAGGCAATGAGAGAGTTTTCCAAACTCTGCCTGCACTCTGGCCATCTCTACATGGAAAGAGGCTTACATGGGGAAAAAAGAGCCTTACCTCTGCCTAGACATATGTTGCAAGGGATTGATAAGCCTTTGGATTTGTTTTTCTTCCTTTAAAATACTATTTTAAACTTCAAACTATTTTTTTTCTTCTTCTATGAGTGGTTTGTTGGGATTGTTTGGTTTGTTGGGTTTTTTTCTCCTGTCTGAAACAATAAAATTGCAATTTCTTGAAACTCTTTTCGAGTAACAACCAACTAGAAAACCTTTTGCTACCTCACTATTAAAAACAGAGGTGGCATGCTGTTGTGATTGTGCTTTTTTAAATTCTTAGTTCATTTATTTTTATATTGTTGTGTTCAAGATACAACACCTGATTGGTGAGGGAAGAACTTGTGAAATCCATTCAGGCAGCAGTGTGCTGACAGAAATGGCACAGTTATGGTTCTTAGCTGCTGGCTGCCCCATTTCTATGTATATAATGCCACACAAATTACCAAGTGATCTTTAAGAAGTACAAATATAAACAAAGCTTCATTTTTTCTGTTTTCTTAAGTACTTTATATATCAGCTGCTGGAAAGACACGCCAGCTACACAGCAAATGCTTACACCTACATACACACCATATCTCTTCTATGTCGGATTTAAAGCAGAATAAAACACTGTCCTGGTGGAAATAAATATTGGAATAAATCCAACCAAGTATAGACATTACCTGTGTACTGACTATATTTACTTACCACTCCATCCCCTCCCCACAGGCTGAGGGCACCCCTGTCACAGCCTGGCCCTACACCATGCCAAACAAGCCTTGGCACAGGCCCAGTCTCACAGGTCTACATATCTTGTCTAACTGAAATTCAACATGCACTTGTGCTAAGAGGATAAAGAGGACCCAAGGAGCAAGGTTATATGGCTGCAGTGTTCAGCCAGATAACTGAAGGCTCGGTTTGCCCAGTCCCAAGTGGTGGTACTACACTTTCTGAACACTGGCAGCAATGTGCTGGCAGTGGCTGCTGCCACCCCCTGGGGACCAGCCAAGCCCAATGGCTCCTCTTGCAGAAGACAAAAACCAGGTAATTAAACAAGGTAACCACAGGGTGTCAAAATGGAACCCCCACACTTCATTACATTTATGGAACACAGGTATGGTCTTGTTCCAATAAGTTATTTATATGTTGCAATAATTTGCTTGAGACATTTCCATTCCTTTTCCATTTCTTGGCCACAAGCTGTGTATTAAGTGTCCTCATGACTGTTGCAGTAAGTGGCAGCAAGTAGAAAATTTTGTACAGTCCACTTCAGAAAAAGAAGTCTCATTTTGCAACCACAGACATTAGCCCAAACAATTCAGGAAAGCAAATGTTCTCTTTTCATTGCCAACTGTGGTTCCCAGACAGGTGGAAAAAAAAAATTCTCAAAAAAGTGATATTATGAGAAAGCAATTTTAAAAAAATTAAAATTTCAACCCAAATTCAAGAGCTATAGTCTAGATCTGGCAAAAGTTGTCTTCCACTTTTCTACCCCAGCTCTAAAAATCTACTTTTCAAACACAAGTATTTGTTGAAAGTGCCTTGCCTTAGTTGTATGTTTTACAGTTATTCACAGGTAATTTTTACAGCACCATTTTTACCATTGACCTTGGCCTGAAAAAAAAATAGAGACCATAGCCATCCAAGTAGGCTCTAAAGCCTTCTAACCAACTTTACAGCTTTCAAATCCTATTAGGCTCCCTTACACAGTTTAAAGCCCCTCTAAGGCATCTATCTCATGAATATACTTGTGCAATGCACGGAAGGTATAAGGATTTGTCTGGAGAAGAATTTGGTTCTTCAGTCACCTTGCAAGTTCCTTACATGTGACTTCAGCGATGTGACATCCAAAATAAAATCAAAATCATGGCATTTAGCAAAAATAAATGTAGGAATTATACTGACCAATATACTGTTTTCTCAGGTTTATTGATCAATAACACATAAACACCACAATAATCTGATGAGTTCACAGAGATTCCTTACACCTACTTCATTGGTAGGGAGATTACATAAGCAGACATAAGATTTTACCTTAACTTATTATGATGAGATCTGCTTTCACATGACATACCTAAAAAAACCTCGTTTAAGGTCTAGGTCTATTGTTCCACAAGCAAATGCAGTAAAAAGGATTTTTAAAAAAAATTGTTGGTGGTCCTTTCTAAAAGAAGCTAAATTACACAGGTTTTACTGGGGATGGGGTGGGAGAAAGAAGCTTCCACGAAAGAAGTGTCATGGTACCCCAGTAAAGAAGGCAAAGCTCAGCTTAATAAACTATCTTCATTTTAAAATCTTTTTTTCAAAAGCTAATAACTTCAAAACTTATATAAGAATAACTCAGTCCACCTCTGAATTCAGCAGTTCCAATGTGCATGCATGTACCTTACTAAGTACCAGTCCTGGTTTAATTATGCATAATTGGATCTTATTTAGTTTTAACATTTGACAACTAACCCCTTTCTGAAGAGAGTATTTTTATAGCACACTATGATTTTTCTATTTTCTAAACATTCTGGATCATTAAGTAAATTTAAGTTATACGACCATAAGTAGCAGAAAGGAAAGCATAGTCAGTAATAGGACAAACATACACCAGAGCAGAAATTAAATCTAGCCTGTTCTATACTTAAAATGTAAATAGGCAGTGAAGTGATTATTCAAAGGGGTGTAAGTATAAGTTTCCTCTCATTGGTATCATGGTACAATTATCATAGATGCTGTTACGAGATTATATTGTGTATTATGGAATTCATATGCATAGACATATTTATCATTTCTTGATGAAACTCACAAAGAAGGGAAACGGAAAATAACAGGAGTTTGTAACACATTACAAACTCATAGAGAGAAAATGGTGTTTTAAGTTCACACATCGATCAAACTAGAGGAATAGTAAACTTGCTAGCACAAAATGTAGGTGGAAAAGCATATCCTAAGCACCTTGTATTGCTCTTTTATCCAGTCGCTGGAGGAATGAACCGAGTTTGTGTACCAGGGTTACCTGGGATAGATACTAAGACAAGCTGTATAACAATACACATTTTGGTATTAATAATCCACTTGGAAAGTTAACTCAGGAATAAGTAATGTGGGGCAGGGTCATCACAAAGTTTTTGCCAAGAGAAGCTACAGACAAAGTGAAAAAAGTGTCCTGGTCTGCCTGCATGACCTTTCAAGTAGCTGGGACTTTGTTTAGAGTTCACTTTCTTTTAGAGTTTCCCACAAGTTTACTCTGAATTACTACTTCATCTTTTGCAACAATTGGCTTAACACTTACCATGCAAATTAGGTCTATTTACAAACATAAAAAATTATATAATGCTTTCATTATTACTATTATTTCACCATAAAATAAGTCTGTTTCTATTGTCTGTCTGCTGAACAAGAAGAGTATGTGGTTTGCAGACCACTCTGGTGGAGGTGTATTGCTGTACTAGGCAACACATAAACAGAACATTATGCAAGGAATAACTAAATTCTGCACTGAAACCAAAATTCTGGGCTGCCAAACAAATAATTAGCACAGTAGAGTCAGGGAAACAGGTTACTCTATCCAAATCCCAGGGAGGAGTTCTATATTGAGGAGATTTATAATTTATCAGAAAAAAAAGCATAGTGAGAGATAACGGCAAGAAACTAAAGACATTGAAATTGCAAATAAAGCATGACTTCTGAACACAAAAGGCAACTAAGAAATTGCCACAAAAGCTAATCAACATTTTCCAGATCACTTCAGTTTATAAATGAACTACAGATAAAAACTGTGGATTTCATTTAATGTAGGAATTATTTACTTAAATTCTCTTGTATAGACAAATCAGCCTTTTCAGAATGACTTTTCTTAGCTTAAAATACATGTAAAACAACATGCACAATTTCTTCCTAATCTGTAGCTTTGATCAAAGATGAATTAACGGGGCTGCTGCTGAGGTGGTATGCCTTTAAATCTTTGGTGCTGATGAAAAAGTATGTGCTCCCCAGTCTGATGTTTTCAATAATTGTCAGCACAGTGTCATTTGACTTATATACATCTTGATGAGAAAGTACTAAAACAGGAACTCTGCTTCTGCTTCTTAATCTGTTGCACTCGCATCAAAGCCAGACCCTATATAAACAGGAAACTGGAATGGGGCTGATAATGTATCACCCATAGGATTAAAGATTTAAAGGGGACTGGACAGACAATCAGAACTACAGCCACTTTTGCATTTTCACTTACAAAACAGTCATTATCCAGTAGATCATCATCCTTCATGAAGCCAAGAAATATAAACTTCCCCATCATTGTCCGACAAAGTTAAACAGCTGTATCTGGTACAAAATCTCAGCCACATTAAGTAGACACAAGTTTTCAGCCATGTTGAAACACTGAAGGTGAAACTGTCAAAAGAACCTGAAGTCCTGTTCTTAAAGTGGCTTAGTTCCATTGACTTTAATTTTGATACCCATGATCCAACATAATGCATTTGCTTTTGAAAATTTAATCTCTGGCCTTCTAGTTGTCCAATAAGGTTCCAAAACTGAGTGTCTAAAAACAACCAATTAGTGAGACCAAGAAACAAATCTCATAAGTGCTCATCTCTCCCTTTTTTTTTTTTTTAAATTTGCTAATATGAACAGTTGTAAATTGTTTTTAGAAACAGCAAACACTTTACTTGTGGCTTCAAAAAGGCCCACAGGAAAATACCATGCAAGACAGAGCACAATGCCCTCGATTTTAAACTATGTGTTATTAGGCCTATTGAACTGCCAACAATGTGCACATGCTACTGCTATTTAAAGTAATCTTCCAGAGTACTGAGGGAATTCACTGGAAGGTGCCAGTGAAGATATACGAAGGGTTTATTATAATGAATAGGGAAAATAGTGGAAAGGAGACCAAGGTCTTCAAACCCCATGCTGGGGATCATCACAGGCAGAGAAGCAACAGAGAAATGCCTGCTGGAACTCTAGTCTTGAAGTCAACCCTCTGGGTCACAGAGTTGTGAGTTGTAAGGACACCAGCATTCATTTCAAAGTGGAGAGGAAGAAAAAAAACCCAACAAAATCTAAAACTTATCGCTTTGCTTTTATGAGATAAAGTTTATGGTATAAATAAATAATAGTACCTAGCATTGTTAATAGGGCTCTGCATTTATCACCATTTGAATTTCAAAAGATCAGAGATACTGTGCTGTTGTGGCTGAGAGTAACTGAGCACCTCATCAGACGGTGATACCTTTCACCAGCTCACAAAGTCGTGTTAGAGTAAAAACCACAAAATAAAGGATCTCAGGGGCACAAAAATTTTTCCCAAAATATCAAACAAAACTCTACAGATACAGTGTGCAGGTTATCAAAAGGTGAGATTTTCTTTCCTTTACATCACAGGGAGGCTTTAAGTTGCTCTGCAGCTGTTTCTACCCATTTCAGCTCATTAACCTGCAGTGTGAAAATAATTGAGAGTGAGGCAAAGTCTTTAATTTTAACCTCAGGTTGAGAAGAAATACATTGGGTAGATATTTAATGTACAGTTTCTAGATGTCCACATAGAAGTACCACATTCCGTTTAAGATTACTTTAAAGTTAAGATTATTTTTCCACTCTTCCCTTACTACAGCTGCTAAATTTATAAATTTATGTGGCCTCACACAGAGGGCAACTCCACCACCACACCTTCTTGGTCTGTCTCTTCTAAACTACATGTAGCCCTCCATGGCAACATTCCAGTCATACAAGCAATCCCACCACATCTTTGTACTCACAATGAGATCAAAGCCCTGTGACTGCACACATACCTCTGTTTGTTCTCCAAATTCTCTGAATTGGTGTACAGGCACTTTATAGAAGTATGTGATAGTGTCAATATCCCAGTGGGGGTGCAAAGGGATGCCCCATAGTCCTGTATTGTGGTTACATCTTTGGTTTTATTTACTTGCTGTTTGTCACCATTGAATCTCTTTTCTTTTTTTTCCCAATATCAACTAAGAAACTCAGCGTGATGGAAAAGCCAAAAGCGATTTAACTGACCAAAATCTTTTACCCAGTTTAACAGGTTGTCTGTGTGTAAAAGAGCTCTTCTTCAGGCCTATAAATAAGAACATTTCTGGTGTCATATACCACCTATGAATCCCTTCCTACTTCAGGAATCTGGAAGGGCAGATGTCTTTAAAAACACGGTCTTTTAGGACCAGAGCAAGAAGTGATTTTCACTGTTAATAAAAGTCATGTCAATAATGCCCTTTCAGTAGCAAGTGTATTCAAATATTGTTCTTTGAGAAAAAAAAGAGATATCTCTTCTTCAGCTGCTCGTGCTCTTGTTTTGTTTGTTATTACTGCTACTCAATAAAAATGCATTTGCACTGGTTTTAATCAAAAGATCCCAATTCTCAGATCTTAACATATATTATATTTGATTTGTAAAAGGTTATTAACATGACTTACACTATATAAGGCAGCATTCCTCCTTTTCAGTATATCAAATATTATAAATCAACAACTATGAATCTTTCCTCAGGGCTTAAGGTATTCTACTGCCAAGATCCATCTCTCAGAAGCATAATCAGCCCTTGGTAAGAGCCAGTGTCATCTCTTGCTTCATTTTCTCTTCTAATATGGTTTGTATCGCCACATAATTATAGAGGCTTTTAAATATCATTCAAATGAACAGGGTGCGGGACAGAAATATCCTTTGCCAATTCCAGGTTGAACTAGTAATATTTTGTACTGATGCAAAATTGCCCCAAAATATTGAAGAATGCATTATTACCATGTCAATTTTGGTAATACAAAATCTGTCTGTAGTATCTATGCCATTTCACAATAAAAATCATGCACATCCTAGGTACGTGTAAATCATAAAAAAAGACAGACGCCTGGCCAAACATCCAAGGATGGAATTAAAGGTCTTCCCTTATTTTTACACAAGTGTGGAATGGTGCCATAGGCTTTATCTAGATGGAAATTAAAAATGTTAATATGTCTTAGATAACACGTATGTTAAAAGTCCCTTATTGTTGTACACGTATACCTAGATAAACCTTAAACTGATCAAAATGCAGCATGGTGAAAACTTAATATCAATCAAGGTAAGAAAATGTACACTAAGGGATGCAGACCAGGATTCTAAAATGCATTAGTCGGAACTAGACAGCTGAAGAGCTTTTCTGGGTCCACCTTCAAGTCCTTGACTAGAAAAAGGTTTGGAGAAGAAAGTTAAGTACTATTTATGCAAGTGATCAGCTAGAATCTCCAATTTCATTTGCATCATAGTTAAAGCAATAAGGCATGCTGTGTTAGCTTAAGCTACAATTCTCCCATTATCTGTGAAGTAACCCTACTCAGAAAGACTAATAGGTAAAAAAAATTCCTATATATGAAGTTAAAGCATATTAAATCAAGAAAACCAGAAAACCTCTTTCCACAGTTTGATAACACTTACAAATCAAGTAAAAAGTTATTAAGAATGAAATCACTCCTTTGGCCCAGAAAAACGAACTGTGCCCTTTGAAAGCCAAAAGAATAATTAAAAAATACTAAAACATCCGATATTAACCACACTTCAGTTTTCTGTATTAAAATCACAACAATGAGGTTATTTGGACAACAATGACCTATGTTCTATAAATTCCTGTCCAATAATGATATGAGGATGGGTACTTTTTACATGACAGTTAAGCAGTAATGTGTAAAATAATGTGGTACACATCAGAAGGCAAAGCAGAGTTAAATCTGGGTATAATACAAAACGGAACTAAAATGATTTTACAAATAATGTCCATGCTCATTACCATTGTTTTCTGCAGGAAATTAGATATCCAATAGTCAAGAAAAAATCTGTTCTGTTAAACATACACACCTATACATATGCATGTGTACATGTATACATAAGTGTGTCAAAACACAGGCTTTAAAAAACAGAAAAATGCTAACAGCAACCAGACAAATCCATCTTTAAAATTGTGGCTGAATCTCCACCTCTTATTGATGTGATTGTGTTATTTACTTACAGCCTGCAAGTCTATTAAAGAGGCTATCAGCTGTATTTCCAGTATATGCCCTTGTAATGGGATGCTCACGCTCATTCAGGCAGTAGTGGGAAAATTAAAGAGTGGAGGACCTCTATCAAGAGAGGTATTTTGGAGACACATGAGTTGCAAAGAAATTCTGATATGCTTTCCAGTGCTGACACAGCAAACAAAAAAGCACAAATAATTCCTCATGTCTCAAAGTAAAAAGGAAGCAATGCCATTCTCCTCCTGGTGGGAGGACACATTAGTTATTTCAGTATGGAATTTATTGTGGTTGGTGGATGCAGAATAAGAGAAGAAAAATCAATAGAACCATGCATTTTAAGCATAGTTTGAGCAAGGACAGAAAAGTGAGAAATATGGATTTCTTTTTAACAGTTTGAATAACAGTAAGAGATTATTATGAGTTTTACTCAGGGAAATTAACCAATTAACTAGAGGATGTCAGCAACCAGAATCAGCATGGGAAAACATAAAGTAAGGCAACTTCCTTTCCATAAATAACCCTTACTCATTCATCTTTTATTCATTCATTTTATAACACGACCCACAGTCAGTATAAATTTACTAGCAGGATGCATTAAGGAAAAGCAAAATACGTTCTGTTTCCTCACCATTCCCCATACTTCACCTTTTTCCTATAAAGAATGAGATAATGAAAACTCGTATGGTTTATGACATTGTTCTTGCAAATTCAGAACAGTAAAAACCCTTCTTATTGGCTTATATGGAGTGTAATTTTTTTGCTAAGACTCTGGTCAGGAAATATTGTGTTTCTTCCAGGGAAACACCAATGCAACTGGTCTTCTTGCTGTGTTCCTTGGAACACGCAGAACATGAGCAGCAAAATGTCAAGGGGGAAACCTTGCCTAAACCTAGCCCAGGCAGTAAAACTCCCCAGGGGAAAATCATGTTATTAAGTCATTCCTCTTGTTCAGTAAAGGTTAGCAAGCATTTCAACAAATTTCCTCTTGGGTCAAATAAAGCTGAAAAGGGGGTGGATGTGATACCACCTGACAGGCCTTGATTTTCAAATGGAAGCTACAGCACTAATTTGGAATCTCAGGTTCTGGATCTTGATTTACAATAACAAAACAACATCTCCATAATTATTCTTTCAAACAAACTAAAAAAGTTATTTTATTTCTGAAGATATTTACACAGATGGAAGTTTGTTCAACGTTCCATCACTAGATGTGAATCTAGAGCAGGCTGGCAATAACAACTGCCACAATGCTGCAGCCGTGGGGTACTGCAGAAATTGCTTCTGCTTAACCCTTACAAGAATCAAACCCTTTACTTATTTTCTTTCAACCTTATGAGCGTTCATTCCTGTGAGAGGCTCATTGTGTTCCTCTTAAGGAAAATAAATACACTGTATTCACTAAGAGATGCATTCTTTAGATGATCTACCATCTCATTAAGATGATTTTACCCTACACTGTTCTGGCACACAGGCTCCCATAAACAACATTTTCAATACTCTGCTCTTCAGATCTCATCACAATCCTAAACTAGGTCACCTGGAATGACGGTACAGCACATAAACAAATAGATCAGATCCAACCTCTCCACTTATTAAGTACCTGATATTTAAAGGTATCTTCCCTGCAAAAGAAAATGTAAGAAAAGACAACAAATGTTTTTGATAGCCCTTCACCAATAGCTAGTTCCTCAAATCAAGCTCAGATTGACAATGAGTGACAGTGATTGCCAGTCACTTCTGCCAAACATCTCATTTCTAGCAGACCAGGGCACAGATTTGCACTTCAGGGGGCTAAGGAGCTGCTGCTGGAATGGTTCTGGCACATGAACCATCCCTGCTCCCAAGATGGGGAAGCTGAGGTCAGGGCTGAGGTCACTCCTGTTGAGGCAGCAGGCAGCAAGACCTATTCTTAGCACACATTAGCTGACATTTGGTAAAACCGTAACAAAGGCGAGGGAGTATGTGAATATTTTGCCAAGAGGCCAAGACTCACGTCATCCTGCTAACTCATATTACAACTACAGCTTACCTCATGTTAGTTAATGCATGTTAGCCAAGAAGTAGGAAAAAATACATCCTTTGTCCGGTGAAGACAAAGCAGCTGAAAATTAATGATAAAATGAACTTGCTATGACATTGGCCATGTTTAATTAATTTTAGGAAGAAACAGAGGAACGAGCATAACATTTCAAGGGACATCAAACTAATGTTAATATTGAACTTATGGTCAATCCATAAGAATGAAATCTCTTAACAGCTGGCATCTTGGAGAAAAAATATGTGTTTTGATATTGCCTTGGTATTTTGTTTTTGAAAACACACCTAAAAAAATTACTCAAAATGGACAGCTGTTATCACCAGAGGTATTTATTTTAGCTATCTCCTCTTGCTACTCAGGCAAACCTTCAGGGAGGGGGAGAGGGACAGGAATAAAAAGAAAAAGCAAATAGAAGCAAAGTAAACAATAAAATATTGAACATCCAATCAAGTACTACAGAAGAAAATTGCAAAATATGAAATTAAATTAGTGCCAGACACTGTTTGAAGCATCAACATAACAGAAATTCCAAGCTCGGGTTCTGAAGCATGATTCCCAAATGAAAAAAACAATCAATTTGAATTCCCTGACCTCCAGCTGTTGTAAATAGTTGCAAAACACACGCCATTTTCTTTACACCTATAACTTCTGCTGAGTTCAGTAGTTCAAAAAGTCTCATTATTGCAGTAGATAAGACAGAATTATGACTCTGGGTTTGACATAGTGGAGTGCCTCATTACACACTGTCACAGACATCACAGGATGCACCAGAGTTTTCTTCGTCAAGGAGAAATAATGAGCTGTCCTGGGTCCACAAGCCTTTTATAGCCTCCCAGATGTTTGTGTTTATTTATTTATTGCATTTAAACCCCCCCAAACCTGTATCAACGAAGCAACAAAAAATAAACCTTTATCAGCATAAATCTGATAAAGATCAAAATCTGAGATTGCTGACAGGGCACCATAATGGAAATAATCTGTTTATTCAGCATTCTGTTTCAATACTATGGGATGCATTCAGATTCCTTCCACAATTCCCTCCTCATTAACATCCTGTCCCGTTTGCCGCAGGCCATGACGTAGACTCTGATAATAGTTTTGGCATATGTTTCCTAAGGAAAGGCCCAGCCACCCTTCTCCTGAGCGGATGTCGACTGTGTTAATGCTGAAGATGCATATGCACTCCCTCCTGCTGGGTCTAAGCCTCAGCACTCACGTGACCTGTCACTGTCACTTAATTCTAATCACTGGAAACCATACACAGATACTACAGATCTCTGTAAATGAACAACGCATGGATGTGTGTGTTTAGGCATATGCACACACACCCCCACACCAGACATCCACTCAGAGCACACAGCAGAACCATAATATACCTTATGGTGAAATCACTATTATCCCCTGGAATCTCACAGGAAGGGCAAAAGGTACCTCAGGAAAAGGTCAAATTCTTTCAGTTCCATCATCCCAGAGCCACATGTACAGCAGCCAGTGTTATAATTGATTAAGGCTTCTTCAATTTTTTGTCCCCCTAAGAGATAAGCAGAAGCAGCACCTGTGTCATTTTAAAACAACAGCATAACAAATTCTTCTGCAGTGATAAGACAAAATGAGTTTCCAAATTCATGAGATGCATCAGTTGTAGTGCTGGTCGTCAGTAAACACTGCCAGAGACAGACAGTCAAATACTCTGCTTTGGCCTCTTCTACATCAGTAAATTAAACAGTACCAAGAAGCAAACCCAGACAGTAGGCTTTAATTATCTCTGCTGTTCAGTTATTAGACAAGTTCTTGGCAAAGGTTTGGCAGACTCCCCAGCACCATAGGGATAAAACTCAGCCCAGTGATAAATCCCTTAGGACAGTATGGATGTGGTCACCTTCTTTTGGAGAGTAAGAGTTGTGTGATTTTATCCTCAGTGCCAGACAATACTCCCAGGCAAGTTTAACTTCGTAGTACAGACACAGTCTTTCTGTCCACTGCCAAAGCAAAGCCTTGGTTTGATAGAGGCACCAAATCTCTCCCAAACATGGAATAACATCACAATGTCGTTATTTCTGACTAGAATTTCATTAATTTCCCTATTAGGTGAAACAAACTGTGTCTTAGCTCCATCATACAGCCCTGTGAAGAACATTTAATGGACAATATATAGAACAGCAAGGATTTGCCACATCAAATGTATTCCTTACCCAGCATTCTCATCAAAACATGAGGTCTCAACAGCAAAACTGTCCGTGTAAGCAACATCGAGAGGAATAGAAAGATGTCACAGAAACTTCTGAGCTGCTGCATGTTATTGCCTATGTAGGAACAGCTAATGTACTTCTGCAGGGGCTAAAATCTCTCTGTGGGAAAAGAAGATTAATTGTTAAGGTCCTAAATCAGACTACAGACGATGGAGTTCCCAGCTGCTTCCATGTCAGGGTTGGGATTTCTGGAACCTGTTCACCAGTGCTGCACATTCTCCCTAACACCCAAATGAGGAGAAGCCAGGGCTTTATTGTGCAACTATGCTGAACTAGAAGGCACAGTAATATGGAAACAAAATTTATAGAAAGTCAACAAAGAGCAGTGTAGGGTTTAAATTCTAGAGGTAAGCAAAAGGACTGAAAAAGATAGAGTGGAGTATGTTTCAGTATTTCACATTTTTTCCAAGTAGAAAAATAAAAATCAGTACCATTTCTCACAGAAATCCATTTTTAACTAGTCCATGCCTGTGTCCCTTCAAAACCAAAACTTTGAATTATATCCAACAAACAGTAGGATATCATTTTGCACAGGTCAAAAAACAGGTGACTTGACTGTCTCCTTCCCAAATTCTTCCTGAAGAGTTGCATATATTCACATTCTCTCATTAAAGTAATCAAACAATTCAATAGGGCAACAGCTACAAGTAAAGTTGCCAATACTGATATTGTGTCCCAGTCTACAATCCTAACCTATGTTTACAGTGATTTATTTTAGCATCAATACTAAACATTTCCAAAGTACAAATTCTCTCACCGTTATTCCTTTCTTCATTCAGTCTTCCTCCGTTCTTCACTCTTTACATGGCAGGTGAAATATGCATCGCAAAACTTATTTTGACAGAGACAGGGCAAAGGCTATAATCTGGCACAAGACCTTCTTAGAAAAATAAGCAGGATGAGCATTTTTTCCTAGTACTATCCGTCTCAAGATTGCAGGGTGCTGAAGCTGTAGATTTCGGGTTGTTTTTCCTGGAACCCCATTCCATATAATCCCATGTTCGGCAACACCCTTGCAAACTGCTGACCTTTCTTAAAACAGCCATAGATTATCCTGAAGAGTGAACCCTTTTGAAGGAAAATGGTTGTTCCGTCATAATTTAGAAAGGAAATATGAAAATGCAGACAGGAAGGAAAGTATGGGAAGCTACAGAAGCAAAAATGAGTAAACTAAGTAGAGAGCCTATGTATAAATTCTAGACCAAAGAAAAACTCCTTCAAGATATGCCTCTCATAAAAGTACATGTATTTTCTAGGACAATATTCACCTCTCTTTGCAATACTGGGTTCTAAGGAATTATAATTGGAAAACGTATTTTAGGTACCATGCTTTGTATACTCAGAGGCCAACAAGGTAAAATATTAAAGTGAGTTAACCACAAAACATGCTAAAGATCTGGCCTCCTTCCCCCTTCATGCATCTTGCAGCATCTCTAAGGTGGTACAGAAAACCTAATGTCGAAAGCCAGCCATGAGAAATGGCACTCATCAATGCCTGTTTTGGTTACATTTCCCATCACCAAGCAGACAGGAAATGTTCTCAGGTTCACAAGAAGGCAAACAGAAGCCAGTTTTTTCCTTCCCCTGCTGCACACTCTTACTCTGAAAGACCGGAAGCTGTATGGGGATCAAATTATTATCCTGCTACTTACTACCTTCAGGTGGCTCCAAATTAAAAAGACTGTCAGCAAATGTACCCACCTAACTCTACCCCTTCTCCATATGGCATGCTACAACATCATTACATCTATGCCCATCAGCACAGTCTACCCAAAGCTGTGCCAGCATTTCACAATCCTACCTTTTTTTTTTCTCCTCCTTTAGGAACTTGGAGGACAAGAGTTGAGTTAAAAAAAACATTCTGTGCTTCAGCACCAAAAACTTCTTTTTGTTCTTTTGAAGGGGTGATGCAAAAGAGATTTATTTTCTTGAGTTGCTGTTCCTGGAATGCAGCAATTATGGCATAGATATCTCCCCAAAAGCTCTGTCATCTCCCACGTCACCTGTCTCTGTTGTAAACACCGCAGTACATGCTTGTCTACTTTTGTCATCAAATGCACTTTCACTTCCATGCGTCTTAACTAAATCCACTAATCTTAAAGGAATTTTCCAAGGAAGCAGACACTAAAATGAAAAATTGTTCCACAAATTTAATTACATCTATCCCAGTATCTTCTTTTTCATACTTAAGACTGTAAGTGGAATTACTGGTCAAGGAGTAGGTTACCACTAGCAGTGAAT
>WEIV01019619.1:0-12663 GCA_013390005.1 Calyptomena viridis | reverse complement strand
ACAAATTTAATTACATCTATCCCAGTATCTTCTTTTTCATACTTAAGATTGTAAGTGGAATTACTGGTCAGGGAGTAGGTTACCACTTGCAGTGAATTGCTAACTTGAACAAGTTAGGCATATACAGCAAACATGCTGAATTTCATAATAATTACCAACACCCTCTCATTTTTCTTTTGATTTGTGGATAGCTGAACAAAAAGAGCTGTTTTCTGCAAAGTTTTCATATCAGACATGTGCACAGAATATCATCACAGACCTCTTCAAATATATTGTTTTATATATATTAAATATATGTCATAGTCACAATATCTCAAAGACACAAAATAATTGATGGTGCAAACTTGATCTACTGTAACTCTCATTGGCAATTCATATTGATGAATTGCCAGATTATTAGAGGAGTAAANTGTAGTGTCTCGAACTCAGGAACTCATTGGCTTATTTAAGTCTTCATAACCCTGCAGGCTGATCTGTAAGAGTAGTAAAATGTAAAAAAACAGGCAAAATACATCCAGAACACTAATTCTGGGACATCTCAGTGTAAGCTTTCCTCTGTTCACTCATACAAACATAGAGAGATTCATCACCAATAACTGGTAAGACTAAAAATTAGAAGCACAGTTGAAGTTTCAGAAAAATTTTCCCTGCGTGCATTTGAATTATTTAATGTTTTCTTAATGTAAATAAAGAGAATTGTTTTCTACCTTATTTTTTTTTCTAGTTGCGCCTTGGTAGAAACACTTCAAATACTGTTTTCCTTCTACCATAAAAACAAAATTCTTTGTGCAAAAAGAAATAAAGGTGGTAAAGATTATATCAGATGTTGTTCATTTCACAATACAATCAGAACCATGCTGCAGGAAAGTGAAGCTGAAGGTTAAATTTGGAAATGCAGCAGAACCTTTCAGCTGCAAATATTGAGGCAGCTTCCTCTTGAACACAAACTAAAGATGACTTCAGAAATACTAAAATATTTTTAACTACATGAGAAACAACTTAAATACAAAAGATCATGTCAGTGTTATTTCCAAGATGGATCGACTGTTCTTATCCCTTCCAATTTACTTTGAAACAATCTCTTCTGGGCTCCATTACTTAGCCCTCAAAGTTGAAGCATCCTTAAAAATCACTCAGTGAAATTGAAGAAGACCCACAGTCTCCAGTGGAGACTCTTATACTAATAAGGGCTGGGTTTGGAGGCCACTATCCAAGACAACGTGCACTTTACAGTAACATAGGTTTGGTTCGTGCTAGTATCACATGAAGTTACCTCAGGACCCAGGGATGCACATATGCTCTCAGGTTTCCCCACATGTGAATGCACTCAGATTCTTTTGTTCTGAAATCCTCTTGGAGGACTTCAACAATTCATTTAAAAGGCTTGCAGAGATCTTCTGGTTTCCAATACATTTCAATCTCCCCAGTGATTATCTATGGCCCCAAAACACAGAGCAATGCTTGTAACATTGCAAAATCCCACTCACCAACTGCAAGGTTTTTATCCTAACATGAAATAAAAGGAACGGGTATCTAGATTTCGTTACTAGGTTGGAAATTTTAAGACAACTTCCAAACATATTTTAATGTTAACAAGACCAAAACTAAAATATATATATATGCATAATATTGTTACTTCAGAATATGCTTCTAATATTCTATTTAAAACTCATAAAAATTACAATCTTATTGCTATACTCCTTGTCTGTCTTTGAACAGCACTTCCTTTCTAAACTGTCATTGTCATTAAAATTAAATTTACTACAACATGTTTTTAGGGACATAGGGAAACAATTTATTTGTGTACACAGTTTTATGGCATTCACGTGTCATAGAAGGATTGGAAAAGAAAATATGCTTCAATTTCATCATATTTGCTAGTTAATAAAATGCTCTCTCTGGATTAAAATACAATTTTATGTAGTCATTTCCTACTTTAAATAAGAAGCACTACTACCTTATTTTTTCCTTATACCTACCTTATAAATTGAACATTTTTACACAAAAATAAAGATATGCATTTTGTGCCACAATATGAAACGCATTTATTAACACCACCATCATCTTCCCTTCGGGAAATTCTAGCAGTCTTGGATCTTTGGTGCACAACCACATCCCAAATCACAGAATCATAAGACAGTTTGGATTTCAAGGGTCATTAAAGATTATCTAGTTCCAACAACCCTGTCATGGGCAAGGATACCTTCCACTAGATCAAGTTGCTCAAAGACCCATCTAACATGACCTTGAATGTTTTCAGAGATAACGTATCTACCACCTCTCTGACCAACTTGTTCTAGAGTCTCACCCCTCTCATGAAAAAATTTCTTCCTAATGTCTAGTCTAAACCCACCCTCCTTTAGTTTGAAGCCATTCCCCTTTGTCCAATCACTACAGGCCCTTGTACAAAGTCCTTTTCCAGTTCTCTTGTAGGCTCACCTTTAGGTACTGGAAAGTGCTATAAGGTCTCCCCAGAGCCTTCTCTTCTCCAGGCTGAACGACCCCAACTCTCTCATCCTGTCTTCACATAAGAGGTGCTCCTGTGCTCTTATCATATTTGTGACTCTCCTTTGCACTTGCTCAAACAGGTGTGCACCCTTCTCCTGATGGGTGCCCCAGAGCTGAACACAGTACTCCAGGTGGGGTCTCACCAGAGCAGAAGAGCAGAATTACCTCTCTCAACCTGCTGCCCACATTTCTTTAGATGCAGCTCAGAATACAGTTGGTTTTCTGGGCTGCACACACACATTGTCAGCTGATGTTGAGCTTCTTTTCAATCAGCACCTTCAAGTCCTTCTCCTTAGAATTGCTCTCAATCCATTCTCCAATCACTCAGCCTGTATTTGTGCTTGGGATTGCCCTGATCCAGGTGCAGGACCTTGCACTTGGCATTGTTGAATTTCATGAGGTTAGCAAAGGCCCACTTTTTAAGCTGCTCAAGGTCTCTCTGGATGGCATTCCTTCCCTCCAGTGTGTCAACTGCACAACACTGCTTGGTGTCCCAGCAAATTTGCTGAGGGTGCCCTCAATCTCAATGTCCAAAAAAGGTGTTAAACAGTTCCAGCCCAAATACTGACCCCCGAGCAATGACGCTCATCACTGTCCTTCACTTAGACATTAAGCCATCGATTGCAGCTCTCTGAGCCAATTTCTCCAGCCCATTCCTTATTCCAAGTGATCCATCCATCAAATCTGTGCCTCTGCAGTTTAGAGACAAGGATATATATTTTTCAGGCATGATTTCCACTTAGTCAACCCACATTGGCTGTTACCAATCACTTCCTTATTTTCCACATGACTTATCACAGTTTCCAGGAGAATCTGTTCCATGATCTTGTAAGGCATCACTGACTGGCTTGTAGTTCTCTGCATTTACATTTACTTTCCCTTTTTAAAAATGAGAGTTATGTTTCCTCTTTTCCAGTCAGCAAGAACTTCACTGGACTGCTATGACTTTTCAAATTTGATGACCATTTGTAACCATTTGTTGATTCACCAGATTTGACAGGCCCTTTTAAACCCCTTCCCCTCACAATCTCTTTATGAAATTGTTCTGGTCCTATACTTTTAAATTAACGGGCTATAAAACAGATCATTGGGTACAGGAGGTGATGGTAGAACACAGATATTGGGTGCAGAAGGTGACTGATGAGCAGAGGAAGTGGTCATCCTGTGCACAACATATGAGGTCCTGCAGTACAACTAGATGTTTTAGAGATGCTATTATATTCACTTCCTAAAGCATGTATTTGCTACAGTAGTAAGGCTGAGAGAACCACAGATATGAAGAGCCATTGCTGGACATGACCTCTCAAGGCAGTCTTACTCACTCCACTACTCCAGTGACCAACAACTCCATGATCCTGAGTTGGCCCTTGGATATCCTTAAGTCCTCCTCCCAGAAAAAAATCTTCTGCTGAGGACATGTTACCTACCCCTACCTTCTTCCCTGCTGCAACAAGGCCTCTGCACCAGGGGATTAGACAAGCTTCTTGAATTTCCTGAACCCCACAAGAGGAGAGGGAGATGTGCAGAAATGGTTGGCTCTTGGATCTCTCAGAGGAAAGGGGAAAGGTGGAAGGAGAGTGAAACCCCCACCAATCAGTCAGTTGTTTCCTCTTGTTGACAATATGCAATATTCTTATAAATCCATCATCTGCAGGACAAGACAATTACCTAAAGAGACAAAATCTGCACTCAGGCCACAAGCAAGGCTGAGATATCTAGGTAATATCAGAGGCCAAATTACCCATGGAGAGGAAGCAGCCAGAAAGAGGATGATAAGTACTAACAATTTGCTTATATAACAACAGGGGACAGAGAGCCATATATCTTGAGCAAAATAACACCTCACTTCTTCCAAGAAATTGAACTATAATCTCAGCTGACAAAACATGAATTTCCAAGTATTATTTTAAAATGAGGAATAATCTTACTGCCAGCATTGCTTCTGTGCTGTATCTGCCTCACTTTCCAGTGCTCTGGATGGTTATTCAGAGATGCTCAGGCAGAACCTGTTAGAGCAGGGACAGAACTGGAAAGACTCCTGTGACAAAACCAGTGTGGAGTACAGGTCTGTGTTCATTGCCTCCTGTGGAAGTAGCAGAATTAATTATTGAGCTGCTCATGGCCTTTGAACCTTAATGGTTATGATCTGAGCAAGAGTACACCCTGTCTCTGAAGTTCACTGAAGTGCAGATGCTGAAACTATAAGGCTAATTCCCTTCCATAAAGACAATCAAAACACCCTGATGGCACCTGGTGAGCATTAAAGGCAGCTTTGGTTTCAAAGTCAGAAGCCCTTGGGAAAAACAGAGGTCACATTTGTCAGGTCACTCTTTTCTCTCCAAACACTGCTTTCCTCCTTTCTTTCTTTCTTTGTGTTTTCATTAACACTATCAAGTCTGACGAATATTTTCCTCCTGTTTTACTTCTCTTTCCCCTTCTCCCTGGCCCACTTCAGTTCTTCCACCATCTGCACCAGCCTGTTCCACCCTCACCTGGTGAAAATTTGATTAAGAGAGCAAGCCCGTTTGTATGATAGAGTAGCAAAACAGAGCTGGTAAAGCCAAGCATGTCACAGTCACTCTGTAACCATCACATAGTCATTCTTCTGTGCTTCAGCCTGGGAGTCAACCTCCATGCAATGGATGCACTTGTGAGGTGCATGGAAAGTAGTTCCTACACCTTAAAGCAGGGTCTCCACTACACTTGTGTCTCCCGAGCATGAAACAAGCAGGGATCAGCTTTTATAAGAAAGGCAGGAAAACATAACACTGAAGCAGATAGTCTACAAGTTTGTTTTCAAGAAAGTGAGAAAAGAAACACAAAGGAGTGGTGGAAGAGAAGATTTCTCCATACAGGAAGATTCTTCTCAACAGTGCAGTGGTGGTGATTTCATACCCTAAACCAGACTCAGATTGCTTTCACAGATGTCACACCAAGCAAAACTTATATAATGTAGCTGAAGATGGTATCATTGTCTATGTTAGCTACACTCGTGGCAATAATCAATTATACACTTGCTCAGTTATTACCTTTCATTACCAAATAAAACACTCTTTCAAAGGTGGAAATACCTTGTAGCACTCAGAATTGCTCTACTTTATTTAAGAACTGTGCACAGCAGAACCAAAGTTACCTCTTTTCCTGGGTCTAGGCACCTATGGCTATTATTATCTGTAGGTGAAATGGAGCAGCATGAACATTGTTGGCATAGCAATGTAGGAGCAATTTGTTCCCGACTAGGCCCTTACCCTGTAATTTTATATGTCTGTGAATACACTGAAACAGAAAGGCTACAGTATTTTAATGGATGAAAAAGTGGGTTTTTTTCTTAGAAGGGATTGCTATAATGATTAACACTACTCCTTCTTAAAATGCTGCTTTCTCTTGCTTATGTGTAAAGGTAAAATAATTGAATGAGCCCTTTTATTTAAAAGTCAAATTCTCAGAGTTTCTTGACACGTTTGTTCATAAGCAAGGTTTAGACTGCAGCTGGAAGGATAGTATTCATGTACTCTGTCTCCAAGGCACTGGGAGGATAGAGTGCTACAGGCAGATTGAAAGACATCTTAAACTGCATTTCTGGAGACATTAATCTTTTGAGACCCCACCCACAAATGGTGGAGACATCACTCTGCCAACGGTCTAAGACCATGCACGAGACTAGAGGCATCTACCATCTCAGCACTCCTTGGATCTCCTCCTCTGCCCACTGGCATACATTCCAATAACCTGATCCAACATACTACATCTATTTAGCAGAATAAAGGCTATGTACAAAGATACCCTATTTGAACTGCCAGAACCTGACACTACACACGTACTCATAAAACCCAAAGACACACCACTGAATTCCCTGGGGCAAATTAAGGCAGTGGTGCCCTTCCACACTTACCCAGGCACAGAGGAAAAGAGGTTGCTCTGTAACAGAAGTGGTCCAAGTAAATAGGATTTGGAAAAAGCCAACAGCTCCACTTGGGGAAGTGCAGAGTATTTTCACCACAAACAGTCAATTTACTTACAGCTAGGTATTGGTATACTGCAAGCACTGAGACACCAAAATTAGGAGGGTTGAGTAGGGCTTATTCTGCATTAATTCTGTTTTCATGCTTTAAGGAACAAAAACAAGGTGCAGTATTGGTGCTTAAAAAACCCCAACATTAAATGGACATGAAAGCAGTATCTCTGCAAGAACTTTTCCCCACAGCACAGCATCTGTTGCTGCTTCAAAAACTGTCCAACCATTTGGTCATGAGTGATCTAGACAGCTTTGCTTTAGACTGGAGATAGCCTTGGTCTTTCCTACCTCCCTCTGCAATGCTTATCACTGGCTGACAACTTACAGAGCATGGCATTTGGCAATTTTTTGCAAAATCATTCTCCTCATTCTTCTTTCCATCTGCTCTACCCCAGAGCACCTGTAAGAGCAAAGGATTGTTATGGGTGGTCTGAGTGTTGGAGCTGTACGTTTTGCAAAGACTATGGTTTATTTCAGGAGGTAGAACCTGATGTACACAGAACACGTGCCAAGCAAGGGTGGCTGTGCCACGGCAATGTGACAGTCATCTGATGTCCCTGTGAGCTCACACAGCTTCAACAGTGGCAGGAGATGAGGGTTTTCCCTGATTGATGTGTGCAACTGCTTCCTGGGGCTGCGTGGGTGGAGGATGTGGGCACCAACCTGAACTTCCCTCTGACACTGCTCAAGGAAAAGACAGACTGAGACTCATACCTGCCCACCCACACAGACAAGGCAGCAGATATAAAAATGCATGACCTTAAAAACCAGGACACAATCTCTCCATTTTCATTTTTATTTCCTTTCTCACCAGCACCACAAGTAAGTCATTCATTAAAATACTAGCATAAAAACAGAGGACTGTAAGAGTCACACAGATTCAGGATGAAGTTATACACACAAACAGGGCTGGCCTGCTGCCTTTACCACATTTGCTACCATGTTCCTATGGCCACCCTTCTAGAATTTCCCTCTGATATTTCTAACTTCCCACTTCTCTATTTAATTCCAAGAAAAAAAAAAGGGGGGGGGGAGATAAAAAAAAGAAAAAAAATTGCTCTTCTGTCTATATGAAAAGTACAAGTTTGGTTTAATAAAGTATCTACAAAGTACAGAAGGAGCAACTTCTCAAGTTTACAAAAACAACCACTTCTACCACATATGCTCACCTATCTCCTGAGAGGAAATTCACTGCTCAGAAACCTGATATTCTGCATGCACTAATTAAGGAAAAAGGAAATAGCTTTCAGTCTCTTGTGAAAGGGCCAATGAACATAAGTCAAACATTCACCTAAAACCATGAAAACACTTTGAAAAGAAGTAAAACAAATATGCTGCTAATTTCCCAGATGTACATCCAGTAATGTTTCTGATATAAAGGCAATGGGTAGGAAAGAGGAAAATAATTTAGTGATGTGGAAGACATACCATTATAATCCATCTTCATTTTATGCATTTATGATGGAGGCATTTGGTCTGTGCTGCTTTAGCAGCAGAGTGTCACAAAATGGACAGTGTCACACCTCAAAAAATCTGCTTTCTGTGATTCGTTGTGGTTCTCTGGTCACACTTATTTCTGTAGCACTTATTAAATGCTTAGGTAAAAGTTAGCAAGAATCAAGGGATACATGGCCCAGTAAGCCTTTATCTACCTCCTGAAGCTTCAGGAGGAAAGTATTCCTCCTGTAAGGGTTTAGGAAAATCCAAGATTTCTTTCACATTGAAACCCCTTTCTGTCTCTGGTGTAACATGTTATTTCACTTCTTTCCAACCAGCTTAGTGACAGTGAGTGTTCATCACATTTGTAGCAAAGAAGGCAAAAAAAAATGCTAGCCAGAAATGCCATTTACATGCACATTTCCAGCTCTGCTGAACATCACAATTATCTGCCCAAGTCTAGCCCTTCATCAACAGTGCTGGAAGAAGGGATGTTCTGAAATTAGAGACTGAAAAAATGGATTATTCATTAAACAAGTCAGCTACCAGGTTTCTTCCAAATCTAGAGGCTGCTAAGAACACACTTAAGTTTTTCAATGCGAATGCACTTCATTTTGTTTGGGCCAGTGAAATTGAAAAGGAGACACTGACAGGAAAGGTATTACTAGTGTAGAGATAAGACCTGAACACTTCTGATGCAAAGAAATGGCCATACATTCTTATGCACCCTCTGCCTTAGAGTCAGCTACAACAACAGCAGTCGAGATGTAATGGCACGAATAACGTGACTCTTCTTATCTATTTTATTCTATGAATGTCAGTTCAGTGTAAGACATGTCGGGTTTTTTACATGGATGCTATACAAGATTTAACTCCTTCTATCTTGTTTTGCAAAATACGAGACAACTTCAAAAATAGAAAGTAAGTGCTGGTTTCCTTTTTGAGTGTGTTTTATTTGTTGATCATTTACTGGGAAAGTACTAAACAGTTCTGCTGAAATCTGTTGATCTGAAAATACTGCTATGGGCTGTGTTATATACCAGGACAAAGCAAAGAACTCCAAAATATTTATACATTGTGCCTATGCAATGCCTTCTGAGAAACTGGAATATATTTGCACCATTAGGCATCTTAACACTGTTCACAGAAAAAGAGATACAATTATGTCCAAATTAAAATTATATTGACAATAAAACACTTATTTTCATATATATTATTATTAGCATTAGCAAGGCTAAAACTTAATTTTTAATTAGGACTTTTTTATCCATAGAACTCTGGGCATCTTGCTTATTGTTCCCATTTCACAAATATAAGACTTTGAGAACTTTGAGATGCAGTTTCTTTCTTAAAGTCATACAACATACCACTGACAGACCCTGGGACACAGCTGAGATCCCGCAGTCCCTATCAGATGTTGGGCAACAAAACTAGATACCTTGTTTTTCTCCTTCTTTTAATTTCCTTATGGACCTACGCCTCCATGTATTTTGATCTGCCTCATTCAGCATTTAGCATACACTACTTCAAATCCTGACTGTCCTAGAACACAACAGTTCTTCCTCTGGAACTGCTCTTGGTGCAAGAACAAGCAACTACGAGTACAAACACACTCAATCTCAATTTGTACCTGAAGGGTCATCCTCCCCCTGCTGTCCCAAGTACCATTAGAGTCTATATTTGGAAAGACAAGATGAAAAATTACTCAAAAACTTGAGATACTGCCCTGTCTTTTTCTGTCAGGGTAAAAACATTACCTACGATTGCAGTTTCTTCCCTTGGTCCGAGTGCATAATATGATCATAGTTACAAAAGTAGCATTGTTTAAAGCATTTGTATTTGTTGTGTATCCATTCTCCCCCTAAAACAGCAGCACCTTTACCTCTCACCCTCCCCTGATCTAATAAATTGCAGCCACTGGCAAAAGATAGCAAACAGTTGAAAAAACCCCAAACCAGAAACAAAACAACAACAAAACACAACAACAAAAATCACACACACACACACAAAAACCCACCTAAAAAAAACCCCTCACCACAAACAAACAAAAAACGAATTCCAAGCCATATAAACTTACATATTTCAGGAAGGAAAAAAAAAAAGGCCACAGTGATTGCTCAGTGGCAGATGGTAACAGTAGAATGACATAACCATCTTTTTACCCCCCACCTCTGTTCCACCCTGAATACCTGGCACTGCCAGAACTCACTTGAACAGAGCAGAAATTTCCCTGCCAGCTACAGCTGTCAAAACCTCAAGCCAACCAGTCTAACAGCTAGATTGGTTATAATAAGGTTATAACTAACTCAAGGACCTTCAGCCACCAGCAATGCATCTTTTCACTGCACAGATATCTCTGCAAATGGAAAAGTTTTACCTCCCTGTACAAATCTGGCCACCTGTAATCTGGCTGAAGCAAGCAAGAAGCATCCTTTACTCTCACTAAAAAGGTCTATAATTCGCAGTGTGAGCACCATAACGAGGTCTTTGCATTACACTGCATGTCATAACATCTTTTTCTTGCCTTTACAAAGTCTCTCATGCCAGAGAGCAACTCAAAATTTTGAGGCTCCAATATCTTGGCACTACTGAATGAAGGGTAATTGGGTGGATATAGTAACCACCACCCACCAGCATGCCTAGCCCTACACAACCTCTTCTTAAGATAGGTGTTTTCCTTCACATTAAAAAATGTCATTAAGCTGTCCCACCTTGTGGCTAATAGCAGAAGGGTTTTCTGTAGTTCAGAATTCAAGGCTAAGGATCTGAGAAAGCAGGAGATCTTTTAAAGCTCCTCTGCCTATAGTTCACTGAACTTCCATTATTGAGTCAAAATGTAAAGGCAGTTTCCTCATCTATTCATCTACTGAAAAAAAAAAAAAATCAAACAACCCAAGCTTCTGTGTAACTGCAATACCTAGTAGTTTGGAAGTACTTCTCTAAAGTTTCATTGTGCATTTTCTGACAGTTAACACAAGAAATCAGTTACAAGCTTTTTCAGACTCAGAAATAAGTATCAGTTATTGAGACAAAAATCTGCAATTACTGGTGGTAGGACAATAAACACCATGTGATTTTTCTTGCTAACCAAAGTCAAATGGAATGGATGAAATAATTATCTTACATCAAGCACATAGTCAGATTCCTGGTCATCTTCCTGTTCACACTGGCAATACAGAAGAAATCTCATCTTTTAAGTAAACAAACATATAAAGGCACTAAATAAATTAGAAACTCCAAGGAGTTGACAGATTACAATCTCATCACTTCTTTCTTCTATTTTCTCAAAGCATTTCCTTTCCAAACTGAATTTAGTTTACCCAAAAAAATTTAAGCACAGAGTATCTTGAACTTTCTGGAGGAGGGAAGTTGCTCAGTTATGACTATGCTACTCTTTCAGCTTGGTTTTAGTTTGACTTAAACCAATTTATTAATTTAAGGCAAACACAGAAACCTCTTAAGAATGGATATAACAGTACTAAATGGGATGCTATTCAGAAAGAGCAAATATAAGTGCATTTTAAAGAAAAAACTCTCCTGTCTTCAGCTAAATGTAATCAATGAAGTTAAAGTTACAATAATAAACGATCACCATTTTTTCCCCCCCAAAGGCAAAACCGTGTAATTAACCCTCAAGGAAAATCATCAGCTTCCACATTGCTCAGTTTTCTGTCCTTGAGACATTTACAGCAAAAATAAGTCCTGTGAGGCCCCGTGATGCAGAAACGCCCAAGTGCAGGTGTGTCTATGGATATTTGTCAATTTTTTTTCAACATTTCCACCCTGTAGCTGCTTATCTAGACAGTCCTCTCCTTTCTATATTAATCTCTGTTTATTCTTCTCCCTGGCAGTGAGAGGGAAGAACACTCACACATTCCTGTTTATGGTCCTCAGGATCCCACCTCGTAGCTGTGCTTTGACTCAACAAATTTCAGGAAAGTCAGTGCTGAGAAGAAATGTGCAACTTCCCACCCACACCACTCTGGAAGGAAATGAGCTGTGCTCTGTAGGAAAAAGCAAATTGCTTTGGAAGTCTAGACCGAACCCTTCCTTTTCCATCCCTCCTCCTGTTTCCCCCTCGAATATATTCAAGACAAAACAAAAGGAAGCTGGGGAATGAAAAGGAATGATTGAGCAGAGTTTCCATCTGTGTGTGTAATAAAAACACAACTGGCTGTGGATTTAAACATGGGAGAAACATCAGCTAGAGGAAAGGTAGGAGAGACACGGGGCTACAGAAGCATCTCAGAGACAAAGGTTCTGGCAGCATCTGATATAGCAAAATGGGAATCAAAATGTGGTGAAAGGCAATATACTGCAGGCAGCCACTCTGATCCTCCTCTCACATTGGATTTGTCTTTAAAATGCAGGAAGTATTGCAGTAGTTGATCCAGTTGCCTAGAACTCTGACAGTGAAAGAGAAAAAGCTACAAGGTATTTAGCAAACTTCCTGTGTTTTGGGATTGCCCCCAAGCTGAAGACAGTAAGAAAAGCATGTGAAATAGGACTGGAACAGCAGAGAAGCTTGAAACAATTAAATGAACTCAGGTGAATTTTAAAAGAAGTCCATAAAGGCTCTATGAAGTAAGATGGAGAAGAGACAGGTCAGATAGATTGACCAATAAAGCCTCAATTTGGCAGCAAGCTCAGCAATAAAAATAACAGAACAAAAATATCAGAGATAGAAAATATATTATAAAATA
>WEIV01019617.1:12842-26879 GCA_013390005.1 Calyptomena viridis | reverse complement strand
GTTTGACAAGAAAAGGACACTGGCTAAGAAGGAGGAACAAGATTCTACCAGCCAGGAGAACCTTTGAGACTCCACTTTTGAAAGGAGGATTTGAATTTCATTCCTCTCACTCTCCCCAAAATGAAAGCAGCCTTGCATTATAACACTTCTTCACACTTCAACTCTTCGGCTTTGTAGCAAGATTTTAAGCAAAACTTTGTAAGTAAAACTCACTTTGTAAGTAAAACTTTTATGGACAAAGCACGACTCTGTTTCTAATTACTATGCAAATGATGAGCCATCCAAGCCAGGCATGTCCCATCCTTTGTGCCAACAGATGGTAACAGACTGATGAGTTAGAGCAAAGTAGCAGTAAATATTTAAAATGTGAGAAGAAGGTTAACACACACTAGACAAGTGAATCAAAACCACCCAAACAGAGCTTAAAAAGGCAGCATGGTAAATTCTGTGCAGATTCAAAATAAGGATTCAGGTATGTAAACTCAAGTGTGTCACTGATTACTTTCTTTTACTGGGCAAGATCAACACACAGGTATATATTTTCAGAAACAACCATTAATTTCAGCTGCTTTCCAACTCCATTACTAAATTGTGATGCCTAGGAATGGTTCAAGAATTCATGAAACCCAGGCAGGTCTCACTGCTTTCACTTAGAAGTGATGGTCAGGATTGTCTTTACTGCAAGCTGGCTCAGACTGTGACCTACACTCCACTAAAATATCTTGAGTCTAGACAGAATCTCTCTGCAGACAAAACACACCCTTTAGGAGATCCTGAGCAGGAAGGAACCATGACAGATATTAGGATGTTGCTTTAAACCAGTTCCTAATGAATAAATTACCCTCAAACCTTTCAGTGTATGCACTCACTCTCCTGGCAAAAACAAGCAGTTGTGCTACTGAAGGATTTCTCATAGAGCTGCACTCGTGATCAAGATATGGAAGTTCTAAAGCACAAGATCACAGAATCCCAGAATGGTCAGGCTGGAAGGGACCACACTGGGTCATCTGGTCCAACCTCTATGTTCAAGCAGGGTTATCCCAGAGCACATGGCACAGAACTGTGTCCATGGTTTGGGAATATTTCCCACTAGGGAGACTCCACTCCCTCTCTGGGCAACCTGTTCAGTGCATGGTCAACTACACAGGAAAGAAGTTCTTCCTCATTTTCAAGTGGATCTTCCTGTGCATCAGTTTCTGTCTGTTCCTCTTGTGCCATTGCTGGGCACCCCCGGGCAGGGCCTGGTCCCTCCTCTGTCCCCTCCCTGCACACACTGACGGGTTCCCCTCTCAGTGTCTCTTCTCGAGGCTGGACAGGCCCAGCTCCCTCAGCCTTTCCTCTTAAGAGACATCCTTGAGTCCCTTCATCATCTGTGAAGTTGTGTTTATTTCAAAAATTAATGGCAGCACAAGACAAGCCACAGGGCTCTACAGAAAGAAAAAAACAGTCCTCAGTTTCAAGAGCCAGTCAAGCTTCCCAAGCAATGGGGAAGTGCCTTGATTTATGTAATTTGAAGAACACAGCACCACTAAAAAAAATGAATGACTATTTAAGAGCAAACCCTACATTTCAAATATATGCACACAAAATACAAATATACACAGACACACCATTTTTTATTAAGACCATGTAAGGTTTATCCCAAAAAACATCTTAGCCATGACTATGAATTAACAAATACTTAATATTTTCCTAATCATAGTCTTACTCCTCTGCCTCCACAATACAGTTAATGTAAGGAAATTCAACAAGGTGAACTGGCACAAGGCACTTGAATAAATGGATCTGGGACAAGAAAAAGAAGTTAATAGTAGATAGGCAGACTAACAGAGTGTGTCTGGTGCCCTATGCAAGGGGAAAGCACCTCAGAAATACCAACCAGTAGCCCACCAGGACCACAATGTACCTAACTGAGGGCAAACCAGGCCTGCTCAGGGCTCAAGGCAAATTTGGCCCTTATCTGAGAGGATGTGATGGCAACACAAACCAATCAAAGGCTTGAAGAGCCCCACCACATGATCCTGTATTTTCTTCAGAGGACCTCCCTTCTCATCCACATTTAGATCACAGCTGGCTTTATTGCTATTGACAGGACACACACATATGGCAGGCACTGCATCAACTGGAAAATGACTCTTGTGGCAATGTAACACCGAGAGATGCATCAGTGAAAGGACAAACTTTTACAGCACAAATACATACATAAAAAAAGGGGGTTACAGAGACTGAACCAGACACAGCTTACAAAGAATTTTCAAGAAATCTTGTGGTAAAACCCCAAACTGTTCACTTTTAGCAGTGTGTTTGTTTAACCCACCAACTGACTGTTGTGGTTTTAAGTAGTCAGAGTTTTTTATTAGCTGGGGGGGCTAGGAGAGAGACTTCTTTAAGAAGCTGCTGGAGTTTTCTCTGCTCTAAGCTAGCCAAGGTCAACTGCTAACACCTCTGTGCTAGCATATTTTAGAAGGAGAAGAAAAAAACAAGCTGGGCAGAACATCATGGCAGCTTAAGAGGAAGGAGGGTGGGAAGTTTGNTTCTGAACAGCAGCAAAGAAAACTCTGGCTGTGACCCCCCACACACATCTGCCTTCCTGAGCTGCTGGGGGAAGGTGAAGGTGAAGGGGAAGGTGAAGGATCTTAAAAGGGAGGAGTGGGGGGGAGAAAGGTGTCTGTAACATCTATCAAACTTCCCACTCAAACCCTTAAGTTCTGATTTTAGTAGTAGTAGTTAATATTCTAAGTTAGAGCCTGTTTTGCTTATGAAATAGTTAATAAACAGTTGCTTGTAATGCTTATCACAAAAGTTGAAGTTTTTTTTCCTTCTCTGAGAAATTTTGGATCTATGTGTGGGCTCTCGGCATTTTAGCCGGAGTCAAACCATAACACTGAGTTAGACAGTAACACCTGTATTTGTCTAAAAAAAAAATCATTGTATCACAAAACCAAAACCATTCCATTCCCCATACAATTTTTTTATATATATATTAAAACCAAGCTTAATTGAAAGTCATTAACAAAATTAACTTTACTGCCACAGTTAAAATTACCCTGTCAAATGAGGTAAATGAGGTTTGGGGGTTTTTTTGCTAAGTAATGGCAGCAATACTTTCCAACAAGAAAGTCTCTGTGTCAGGCCATGGAACACTCTATGTATCCATTGTATTAAAGCTGTTTGCATTAATGTACTACAGTTTAGAACTTTACCTCACACAGCCATCACTGTAGTTCCAGGGAACATCATTTCTCCACTGTATTCCTCCAGACATGGCACAGAAACACATTTTAAAAGGCTGAATTTCTGTAATCAAACTAATTTGGAATGGGAGAAAGAGAAAAATTTCCCAGTTGCAGCCTGCACCTCTCACCCCGTGCCAGCTCTTTCACTTAATTGCATCTCCTTCCATTTGCTGCTGAACCAAAAAACATACATTGTACTGGGTGTAGAAAATTAGAACACAAATTCAATTTGAGAAAAGGGATTGAGAAAAAGAAAAGGCATGTCCTGACAATTAATGAAGCAGGCATAATTGCTGGCGTGGGTTGATAAACTGAACTGAAACTGCTATTGACTAACCCAATCTTTTTTTCTCTTTCTGAGCTTTTAATAAAGCATACCAAGTAGCTAAAGAGAACTCTGTACATATATTGTATCTGTATCTTAGTGCAGCATCTGACAAGGCACTGCAAAGAAAAATCATTAAGATACTGGGGATATTGTGCCAGGATAAAAATAGTAGAGCAAATAAACTACGAACAGGGATGATGGACATTATTGTTGGTGATTCATTAATCGGGAGTCAGGTTCCAAACAGAACACTTTAAATTCTGAGGTTAGAAACAGACAATTACAAAACAGACAATAAAAATATATACCAGATGACCTTGAGAAAAAGGCACCACAGCATAAGAAGGATAAAAAGCTATTAGAGAGTATCCAAATAAAGGCTACAAAGATGGTGAAGGCTGTAGAGGGGAAGCCACACAAGGAACATCTGAGGGAACTGGAGGACACCGAGGGGAGACCTCACTGCAGTGACAACTTCCTTGTGAGGGGAAGAAGAGGGGCAGGCACTGATCTCTGCTCTGTGGGCACCAGGGACTGGACCCAAGGGAATGGCCTGAAGTTGTGTCAGTGGAGGTTTAGGTTGGATATGAGGAGAAGGTTCTTCACCCAGAGGGTGGTTGGGCACTGAACAGGCTCCCCAGGGCAGTGGGCACAACACCAAGGCTGACAGAGTTCTAGAAGCATTTGGACAACACTCTCAGGCACATGGTGGGTTTGCTGGGGATGTCCTGTGCAGGGCCAGGAGCTGGATTTGATGATCTTTGTGGGTCTCTTCCAACTCAGGATATTCTATGGTTCTAAGAGAGGAAGCTAGGTGGGGAGGAGTCTGGAGTATTACATATATGCTGCAGCCACTTTATGGGATGCTTTGTTGTTGCTCCAGGGCCAGTTCTCAGGCCCAACAACAATTAGCCCCACACCAGCAAAACCAAGCCAAGATGATCACCCCAGGCAGCATAATGCCACCTTTTCACCTTTGACCAACTGCATACCCATTTTGAGGATTTACAGCCTGACTTCAGCACTGGACACCACAGAGGACAGACTAAAGACTGGAGCAGAAAACAAATGCCTCTCTTTTCTGCCAGAGCAGACTGCAGTTTTTGTCAAAGTGATCTGGCAAAATTGGTACTCGCTGAGAATTTGCAGATGGTTGATCTAGCTGTAACATCATGACCATCTGAACAGAAAAGACTAGAATAGCCTGAAACTGAAGTGAATATGTTCTCAAGTAGTTTATTTTTTCATTTTTCTGAATAGGCTTGCAATTTAAGTACTTATCTGAAATGTAACCAGGCCAGATTCAAGATTATGCAACAGCACCTTAGAGATGCTCTTCCAAATGAGCCTTGGAGACACAGAGCAAGTGCCACCAGGTCACTCAGTTTTACTTTGCACCTGGACAGACTGTTTGGTATTAACTAATGCAAAATACTGAGATGACATAAACTATGTGTCTTTATCAAAAATCCCATTTATTGAGCACTAAGAAATTCCTTGTTCTACATCATCATAATTTTTCTACAGGCTACTCAAACAAACAGCCCCTTTGTGCCTGCAAGACACACACACTCCTCACCATCTCCCTGCACCACAACAGTTCAGTTCAGGATTGATCCAACTGCAGAGCCTAAAGATTTGTGGTAGAGCTGCTCTATTGACCTCGCTGTGGGCAGGAGGCCATTCCTGCCATCTGGGCTGGGATCAAGGGATGGATCTGCAAGACACATTCATAAAGGCTAAGGCAAAGGAAAGACAAGGAATAAGTGTCTGTTTCCCTTTTCATTCTTCCCACTAAAGGACAAACACAAAAATAGGAGAATGAGTGCTGTGGGAGTCTGTCTGCCTTCCACCTAAGAAATACATTCCACCCCCATCCCAAGACTGTTTGCTGTTGGGCAACAGTGACTTCAGATACCAATTTCAAGTTGAGAAGCCACAGTTCACATATTCTTCTGAAGAGTTATAAAATCTGCAGGTTCACTGGAAATTTCAGATTCATCATCCTCGTGCTTCTTCCTTCTACACTTGGATGTAATTTGACAAAAACACCATACTGTCACTGCAAACTCTGCCAGCTGGAACCCTGCAGTGCTACATGAGGAAGTTTACAAACACTGATTAGGAGAGGCAGACATAGCAGCAATAGGTCCAACAGGCATGGAATTAATCTCTTTTATTTTAGTGAATGAAATGGGGGGAGAAGATCCCACAGCACATTCCTTTCCTCTGATTTTTATTTTTAGTCCTGCTGTTCACATTTTGGCCAGCCAGGTCCCTAACCACCAGTTCATTAGCAAGATGTGGCAAGCACATTTTGTACAGCTAAGGTGGAAGTATCCTACGAAGAGAGGTTTGTTTTATCCAGCACATATGTTTTATTTGGACTTCTTAGGTAGACTATGAATGGATCCCACTCTCCTACCAAAGCTTTAGATGTTAAGAGATACTTGTAAAAACAGAACAGGAAACAGCTCCCTGAAAGAGGTCCCACATTATGTAAAGATCAGACCAAGGCCACCACTGGGCAAGAACAGAGCTTCTACAGAGAAATGTCTCACCAATTCCTTCAGATTAAGGAGATACTTTGAGGAATGTTTCCTTCAGCAGGTGTGAGGTGCCTGGGGCTTGCTCCTGCTCTGGCACCTCAGTTATGCCAGAAAAACTTGTGTGTGGGGCTGCATTAGGGAACTGGATCGGGAAATTGGCTCACAAAATAA
The DNA here is from genome assembly GCA_013390005.1 of Calyptomena viridis. Lineage (NCBI taxonomy): Eukaryota > Metazoa > Chordata > Aves > Passeriformes > Eurylaimidae > Calyptomena > Calyptomena viridis. Next base: position 20,595 of record WEIV01019617.1, on the reverse strand, counting down.
ACCCACATTTTCTTCTTTTCCCTCTCTGTCAAGTCATTTATAACCTGGATGGCTTCTCAGTGCAGTTCATCACACAACCTCACCAAATGACTTTCCTTGGAGCGCTGAAATGGACACAAAATAGTGCAGGTGGAAGGACCAGCTGGCAGTGACAAGAACAGAGCAAGTGTTTCTCAATCTGGCTTTGCTACCAAACCCAGCAGATTGTTAAACTGTACCCTAGAGGACAGGTGACAATAGAAAACTTCTCAAGTTTAAATATTAAGTTGCTGTGTACTTGTTTGGCTGCTGTATGAATGGGCAGAGGTACAATATTACTTTCATTAACTACAGTGAGAACAGAAACAACTGCCCCCAAAATAAAGATACCAGAAGTATTTGCCTACAAAAGGAATGAGCTACAGGTTGTACCTTGTGCTGCAGACAGAAACAACAAATATTAATATGCTACTGAGGCCTGCTGGCCTTAGTTTTAACCATTTTTAAACCTTTTTTCATCTTTGCTGACTGCTCAGAGTGTCTGATGGTTTTCACAACTAACGTGGTGCCCATTCCTGTGAGACAGGAGCTGCATCCTGCCAGAAAAGTGAGAGCAACCACAGTGAAGAGATTGGATGGATGGATGGATGGATGGATGGATGGATGGATGGATGGATGGATGGATGGAGTTTTCCTTCAGCATAATCTTGCTCAGTAGTACTCATCAGCCAAAGTAAATGCCACAAAAAAACCCCAGATTTATAAAAAATACGTATGTTTAAACTGATTAGATTTAGGTCCAACTTTACTAAATACATGACTATAAGCTCCAGTGTATAATTCTGCAAAAACAGTATCATATTTTGTTAGCCAACATTTTTTTCTCTTGCAACCTTTCTTATTTTTTTTCCCTTGCAACTGATTTTCTTTTTTTTTTCCTCTTGGAGAAGATGGGGACAGAATTGCCAGGTATAGCAGCTATGAGGAAACATGATAAAATTCAGGAACAAATAATTGAATGTTAACAATAAGGGGAGTATGAAAGAGAACGCATTTGGCTTTATTGGCTGCCAAGAGAAATAATTGCTTTATTCTGATATGGTGGGACAGACCAGCACTGTATTTCCTTGGCAGTTTCCAGCAGATGACCCAATGACTGCTGTTCTTGAAGACTGCCATGGATTCTTCCCTTCAGCTTATTAATGCCATTGATAGCAGTGCCATCCTTGCCAAAGATTTCCACACAGATCCTATTCTGGGAGGTAAAACGTGACTGGACCATAGTGGGAAGAAGGGGAACAGAAGGGGAAGAGTTGTGTGTCAGGAAAATCATCTCCTGCTGTTTTTGGGAACCACTGCATCCACAGATCAGAAAGCAGCTCTCCAGCTTTTGTTCTGCCACAGGGGAGAGACTTTCCATTTTCCAGTGTGTGCTCCAGCACCTCCTCAATCCCACAAATCCAGCTGGCAAGAGGTGCTCTGCATTACCAAGACAGCAAAGTTAAATCACCATGGAAGGATTTCTACTCAGTCCAAACTAGTCCATATGCTCAAAATTTGCAAAGGGTGACAGAGGGTGAAGCAAAGTTGGTTTTGTTTTTAAATGAACCACCTAAGAGATTTTGGGATCACAGTTCTCTCTCCTGCTCTATGGGTAATTGTTCCAGATGTTGAGGGAGCTGGAGCTCAGAGCTGGCATGGATGAATCAGCATCAACAAACGTGAGTCCTGAACAAAGGACTAAAAAATTCCAGCACTTCAGCATAGTAATTTTTTTAGCTGTGACAAGTTACCCCACTGCTGCCAAGCCACAACATGATGAACTAGTCTGGCTTCTGCTGGGGTTCATATTATCTACCAACACAGACCTCCCTGGCACCTTTCAAACATTATGCTCATCATATTTTTTTTTCTTCTCTGCATATATTGCTATACAGCTGCACACTCTATCACATAGAATAATTTCAGAAGAATGGACATTTCATGTCCAGCTCCTCACATTAACCTGCTTCACCAACTCCAGCCTGTTTTCCATCCCACACAAGCAACTGAAGTGGAACTTCCACTTGCATCTTTTCAGGCTAAAGAAGCTAAAAATACCTGCCTGGTATGTGTTCAGTCAGCCATGGATAATGCTGTATCCCTTATCTAAAATGACTCAATATGCTTTTCAAAGGAAGGTGACCATCATTTTTTGGATATAAACAGAAAAAGTAAAAAGTAAAAGACAACACTTGACTCAAAGGGAGATTTTAGAGAAGTCTCAGTAGCTTTGTAGGTCCCCTGTTTTTCTCAGGTGTACCTTCACATAATCCCTATATATGTAATTGAAGATACAATTTATTATTTCAAATTACACTTTTATTTCTAAAACATTTTAGTACATTTAAATATGAAATTAACTTTAACTTGAATATTTTTTCCCCCAAAAGTCTGATCACTATTGACTCTGTTACCTGCCCTTGTTTGTTAATACACAAAAATATATTCTCTCCTGTTTCCTCTGGAGCAGAAATAAGGCATAACTACTGCAAGAATTAAAAAAAAAATCTAAGACTTAAAGATAGAAAATAAGGCCATTCCTAATACAAAAATGCCTTCAGCAAGTAAACACTTGCTACTGAGTCTCTGAGTACATTATATTCTCCACACAAACAGTGCAAATCCACCTTTAGGCAAGGTTTTCCAGCCTTTTAATAAGATTTGCAATTTCTTGACAACTCTTTTTTTTTTTCCACCAAAGACAGTGGGTGAATCAGGGTAAAGCATTTTTGCTTGCTCTGAATTCAAATGTGTGCACATACTTGAACACACCAAATGGGATCCTCCTTAATCTTTTCACCTTTCTGTGTTGTGGTAAATAAAAAGATTACATTTATGTAAAAAAGCACTACTGGTTTTTCACTACACACACTCCAGTGTAACTATTATGTCAAATATCACCACAGGCATCTGCATAGTTCAAATTTTCACAATGTACTATGAAAAAGTTAGCAAATCATCATAATCATCAATCACAGTAAATATTTATCACCATCTTTTTAAAAAGCTTAAAATGTCAACTGGCCCCATACACACATTGCAAAATAACTTTTAATGCATTTTAGTGCTTTTTGCAGATTTTCTTCTATCCCATGCAACCAGCCTGTGGGGACATTCATCAACATTTCTGTATTTCCATGACTGTATTTTCATGACAAAAGCTTATTTAGCAAGTTGCCACCATTAAGTGACTTGTGGGAAGAGTTATGAATACTACAGTCACACACTTGGGCTTGACTTTGGGTGACAAATGGTTTGGTCACTCTGGCTCTCTGTTCATTAGAGACTCTGCCCAGTCATTCAGAGTCCACAGCACATCTGCACTTCTCAGTCCCAGCTGCACTTCCCTTAGGCAGGTTGCAATTACTCTAATTTTTCAAACTGATTATTTTGCATTAGTAGCTGAAAAGATTCCATTAAGTTTTGAAGAGAAATTTGAGGTCTCTTTTAGTTTAGAGTTCTGCACAAACATAAACTCCTCCTGTTAAGTAAAACTGAGATCCCAGTAGCCTCACTCTACTCTGTCTTCAAGCAATGTTAAGACCTAAAAATGCCACCCACAAACATCTTTTGTTTGTTTGTTTGGCTTTTGAGGAATAATCTACTTTATTGTCCTCTCCCAGTCCTGTGCCTTCACCTTCTCCTCCAGCTTCCCATGCAGGTGGAAAGTCCATCTCTTCCCAATCTTCTGAGAAGTTCAAAGTTCTCACTTCCTTCCTTCACAGGTGGGTTAATTCTGGAATGTTCTGGTAAAGCCCTTCCCTAGAAATCCAGACTGCCAGGTGGGAAACCACCTCTTATGATCTTCTGGATTACAAGTCTTTTTCAGGCTTCACTTTGTGCAAAGTATTCACTGGACATCCCCCTTAATAACAAATAAATTCTGTTTACAGAGATATGAACAAGTCTTCCCAGAAAGGTCCTGAATTTTTTCATGTTTGTTTTAATTCATCTGCCCCTTATTTACCTTTCTTAAAAGAACAAAAACAAAGGTAAGGAAAAAACCCATGTTTCTGCAAGCTTCATTTGAAGTTTGATTCTAGAGCAATAATTCTTGTTTCAGATATGTAATTTAGGACAATCTTTGACTATTACAAAGAGAAAATACATTCTTTTATCTTTGTATTTACTTTTTGTTTAAGAGTTAGGTTTTTTCAGCCTTTGATCTGTAACAAAAATAAGGGCTACACAGTAGGAACATTTCTTGTTACTGTTTAAAGACTGATTGATTCATCCTTCTTCTGACTCATACTATTAACACAATAGAAGTTGGGTTTGAAAAACAGAAAAAGCAGTCATTTTATTTAAGAGATGTACTTTATCTTTCTGCACAATCCTTAATCTATTTTACTACTCTGTTCAACAAAATAAATTTTAAAAAAATCTTAAACTTTTTTGTGAAGGCAGCAGAAAATGAGCAAAGATCTGTTGATACTGATTTTGGTCTCAGCATATGAAAGCAAATTGTAACCTGCAGTCCAAGACTATCCTTAAATACCAAATAAATTACTTTCTGTGATGATCAAAATTGTTTTCCCATCTTTTTTACAATTAAGAAAGAGCTAAAAATGTAGACTTACTGTTTTCTTTGCAGAAGAGAATTACTGAGGACTAGTCTAAGACTGAGAATCATCTGCCCTTATTAATACCTGGATAATTATTTCCATTGAGCAGATAAAAAATATTAAAAATCAAATAAAATAATTGAACAGATTTCCAAATGCCATTTTAATCTGGATTGTAGGAACTGTTTATGGTGTTGTTCTACAGTTCAGCACAACAATCTCATTCTCCAGACCAAAATAGTTCATGGTATTTGTCCAAGCTTTTAGCTCTATCTTCAAGGTAAGAAGATAGAAAAGGAAGTCAAGATTTAAATACTCAAAACTGAGACTTGATGTTCTCAAATTCTGAGAGTTAGGGCAGACAAAAGCAAAAAAAATCAGCAAAACATACTCATGTTCCATTACCATTATCAAACACAGTAGAAATAGGAAGTACAGAACCCTCCAGAACTCCCTGTTACAGAGGCTTAAGCAGAGATCAACATTCTCTGGCTTGCAGGCAGGAGTATGAAGTAGCCCAGTGGCAACCAAATGCAAATGTCCAGTACTCAGGTGAAACTGGCTCAGACTTTTCCCTGCCCCTTCCTTATACTCTCAAAACTCTTTCTTGGAAGCTCACAGAGGCCCCAAGGACTGAACATACAGACCAACACACCCACTCCCAAGAGCTGATATTAGGATTGGTGCAGTATATGAATCTTAAATTCACCTGCCTACCAACATTTTCCTGATGGTCAGCATAAAGTACCTCTGCACAACAGAAATCAGCTTCTCCTTGTGTATTCTCTGTGGGTTGAGGAAGACTGTAACTCTCTGCTTGCCAGTACTGCTCCCTTTACTTGCTGCCACATTCTGCCTGCCTAGAAAGTGGGGCAGGAGAGGTAAGCTAAAATTATATTTCAAATTAACAAATAAGAGATGACCCTAAGCAAAAAATCCCATATAATAAAAGTAATGTTGAATGTCATGGTGAACACGTACATTTTTATTTCATATCATAGAAACTATGACAACTCTTAGTCAAGTAGGAGAAACATCTTTTGGTGTTTTCAAAGAATTTATTTGACTGACAGTGGCAACTCCCAAGTTAATGTACACCCTACTACTCTTCTTTTCTTAAATGCTGGACAATCCTGAACCTCTTCCTAACATCAAAAGCTGCTCAGAATATATGACTGTGAAATAACTTATGACTATTTTAAGAATAACTCAGAACCATCTCCAGAACTTTTAAAAAGATATAGTAAAACCATGCAATAAAAACTATTTCAACTCCTGACAAGGCAGAATTCAAAGCAGAGCTGAGGACAGTTCACTTTCTGGCAAATCCTGGTGCAGTTCTCCTCTATGACCCATTAGTTAATAGATTCTCCAGTCACTTAAATCTACTTTGACCTGAAATGGTGTAAAGTATTCTCACAATTCTCACTCAGCTCTATTACTTCCATTATTACAAGTGCTCCAATACATAACTGTTTTGCTGTGTCTGCTATATGGAAAATGTTTACCATAACCTCTACAGATGAAGTCTCTCCACATACTACTTTTTAAATACTTGGGCCTTTAGTCTGATGGAACATCGACAAAACAAAACCAATTGGTTACAAGAAGGCATTAAAGAATTCTCTGCCATGCAAATTTCTGGCTATTGCTAATAAATAATAATGTCACAGATTTCCACTAAAGATTGAGTCATTCAAACACGACTGATGCTTTTGCAGAAATCTGCAAACAGCAGGTGAAACCATGTCTGGTTTTCTTTTTGGATGCTGCTGTCCAAATGCAGATTCCTGAACTGTTGTGTCAGGATTTCAGCTCATCAGATCTCACAAGCACACAGACCCACATATCTACATCCTGCCTTGTAAATTCAATACTGAGGAGCTTGGAAGGGAGCCTCACTTAACAATTAATGCTTCAGAAGACTAGTGTAAAAAAGAGAATGAGAAATAACATAAGCATGCCACACTTGCACCCATCATCAAGAATAAGATATCATTTTTATCTATCTATCTATCTATCTATCTATCTATCAAAAAGGAGAAAGACTCAGGTTTGTAATTCCTTTCCTTGCTCCAAGAAAACATAAAAAAAAGTAAAGTTTCACTTGGTGACGCCTTGTTACATCTGATGCTCTAGCAAAATGAGGGTTTAAATAACTTTTCAGCAGCAGAACTACTATTTCATGCTGTTATAGCAAAGGAACTAAGGACACTTTACAGGAAACCATTTGCCAAGTCACACAGGTCACCCATACAGAGGTTCATATGTCACAGAAAGGTTGAGTTACAGAAGAGAATCTTCAACAGAGAATTAAAATGGAGACAACAGTTTGAGACTGGAGATCTCTGCAATAACCACTATTATGTTCTCTTCTGCTACACAGAAATAGAAAGGGAAAGCAAAATTTCAAGATCATTTTGTCAGGAAAGGACAGCTGTCCTACAGATCATGACAACCTTTCAGGCCTGGGGCTCCACATACACAGATTTTCCCATAATACACGGATCACACATAGACATCACCCTTCATCATACGCTGATTTTCAAGAGACCCGGTTACATTACAACTCGATGGTGATAAGGGGTGTGACATTGGCCTCGTGCATCATTTATCAGGGTACACCATCTCTCCTGTGCAGTCAAGTGAGTTACACCATCGTTTGTTAGGCACGTACCAAGATTACCAGAGCACGGTGTGTTGTGACATTGGTTATGAGGTTCTTAGAGAGCTTCGTACAGACACGTCCATCGAGGAACAAAGACCTCCGGATGGCGAGGCCCTAAATTAGCCCTTTAGGACACAGACCCTTCACAAGAGCCCTTCACAAGGCTCACCCAATGTTTTCCCCCGACCAGCGAGATCCAAGCAAGCACCTGTGAAGCCGCCACATGACAGGCGTGAAGGCCGAGATCCAGTTACACCCCGGCGCGCCGGGCCGTGCCAGCCAGTTCCTCCGGCACAGCCAAGTCCTCACATTCCACTACAGCTTCCCAAGACCCTCAGAAACCGAGGGGGGCAGCGGGGCTCAGCTCGGTGCCCGCACAAGGACAGCGGTGCCCCAAGTCCCCGGCGCGGGACACTGTGCCGTCCCTCCCTCACGGGGCAGGAGCCCGGGCTGGATGCGCCTGCTGGCGGCAGCGCTGCCGCCCTCCGGCCGCGGCCGG
>WEIV01019613.1:120248-131427 GCA_013390005.1 Calyptomena viridis | reverse complement strand
ATCTAAATATATTTTATCCAGTGTAGTTAGTCATTAAAGATGTGTAATCAGAATGTGTTGGGAGCATCATCACAGCTTGAGTGATGATCAGTATGTTTGAAAGAAAAATATTAAAATTGCTTATATTTGATGAGTTATAAAAAAATCACTGAGTTTTATAGTGTCATGTGCCTGCCTTCCTCCTCCTATGGGTTAATAATATATCATATAGGTACAGTTCACCGCATAACCTTTTTTCTCAAATCTTACAATGCTTGTAAGAAAGTTTTTAATCTATGACTTCTCAATAGTATTGAACTGGGAGTGTGGAAGGTTAAGCTTTTGTTTGATGAGATTTTTTTTTTAGCAAACACCCTTGGATTGATATGATAAGTAGTGCAACTTATCACTGGAAATGTTATGCTTCCTATTAGACAAAAATTATCTGTGACAAATTAGGGTTTCTGGAATTATGCTGGTGTGAATTTAGCAGATTACTCTGAATAGCTCCGAACAAAATGTCTTCAATCTGTTTTCAGATATAAAGGCACTGTGACAAACATTGTGAAGAAGAAGGAGAAGGTGCCCGCCATTGTTCTTGACTTCTCAACTTTTGTCTCACAAGATCTTTTCTGAATATATCTTGGGGTAAAATAGTGTGACTGGTATTATGGCTTTCCTGGTTCATAACACAGCAAGCAGTATTTTAGACTCTAAGGATCAGTACCTGAAATTGTTTAATTTCTTGTTCCAATATACTAAAAGTCTCACTGCCATTTTATCACACGAATTTTCAATTACAGGACAGTATACATTCAAAAAACCTTCTTATTTATATAATATTTCCTTAAAATCTGTACTAGTTTTGATAGTACAGCATTTTCAGAAATGATTTCTTCTTATTGCAGAATTTCATATTTCTAAATTTTATGTCTGGACTACAGATGGAGGGATGATATTTATTTGCTATCTGCAAATTAAACTACCATCATGTTCTTTTTTTTTGTGTCTCATGGAAATTGATACTTTGTAATTATGAATTGCAACATCTGAGTAATTTATTTCCTTTTCAAAAAGATTGATGATTTCCCCTATAGCTAGCATTATTAGAAGATATGTCCACCACTGGAAAAGATCTAGAAATTCTACATGAGCTGAAGAAGGTGGTGCTTGCATTGGAAGATCCAAGGAAAGTGGAAATACATCAAAGGGTTAATTCACAAATTCTTTTTCCTTGTAGTGGTATCTGAAACTTTCAGCCGGAATCTGCACAATGTTGTTGCAAATTTGCCTCTATGATAAAAAACAAAGATAGATTTGATCCCTGGTGATCACTAAACGGATAATCTATTTAAATAGATCAATGAAGAATCTTTCTTATCAGCTAACCTGACCTTCTGGATTATTCAGACTATAGAACTTCATGCACTTTCTGAATTAAGCTTACAATTTCTCTACCTGAGAATAAAGTAAGCCTTTTGGAGTCTTCTGCAAACAGCAAGGAAACTCAAGATAACCTCATTACCTCTCTCCCTCACATTTTAATCAAATTCTGCTCAAGACATTTTTACCCAAGACTGACAGCATGCTTTCAAACATATTCTTCATATATTTTGAGAAAATCTTTCTTAAAAATATATGTATAGAAAAATTGCTATCAATAATTAGACAAGCCAGTAAAGCAAGGTAAAATTTTGTTTTTCTGAATGAATATAATTATGAAGTCTTTTTAGGTAATATTTTACTTTTCTAAGAAGTTCATATTTGTGACAAAAGAATGTACACATCAGAACTAGTATTTAAAATACATTATTTGGCATGTATTTTAGAATTATGACCCCTGGATTGCAAGGCCATGGTGCACATACTGCAGAAGAAGGGGTCTGGGAGAGAGAGAGATAAAATTTAGGTTTATTTAATACTATTTTTTGGATAATCAAGTTCCTTTGTTTTGCAGGGTTAAAAAATGAGAAGAATAACACTAATACATAAATAAATCTTTGGATTCTAATCAGTTGGTGTAATTTTTTCTATCGTGTGTTTTATTTCATGCCAATGATTTTTTCTTTATCGTCTGTTTACTCTGGTTATTACCACTCCTGGATGAAGAGGATAAAATGTCCCACATTAAAGCAGTATAGCAAATAGAAGTGATGATTTTCCTAAGCAGCCTGCAAAGCATTTTCTGTTCAGAGTTTCACTTATGCAAAAAGGAATTGTGAATATATTCTTTCCGCTGGGTGTGCAGCAAAAGTTCTGAATACAAATACTGCACAAAATGTCTAAAGAGAAAATTCCTGAGGGAATGGGAGGAGAAGGGAAGAATTCTACTATTCCTTTAGAATTACTATGAGTCTCTAAGAATGTGTTTGAGGGCAGGCACTTGGAAGATGGAGGCACACATGAGTTAAAACCCACTCTGTGAATCTGTGATGCTGGGAATTAATTACATGAGTTTTATGAAACTCTCCTAGTTTGCAGCAGCAGATGAACCCATGCAGTAAATCCTAGACTTTGTTCAACACAGAACTGACACAGAAAATGTCTTGGATAAATGTTAAACTCTAAGACTATAGTCTTGATTGAATCTGATATCTTAAATTGCAGAGGAGTGCAATAAGCTTCAGCCTCATAATGAAATTGTCTAATTCAGGGTCAAACTCACTTTTTAGTGTACAGAGATAACATTATTTTCAGAAGTCAATTTTAGCCCATTTTGTCTCTTTCCATTGATTATAGTGAGGTCAAGCTACCCTCAAATTATATGCCGCAGTGAAGTGCTTCAAGTTAAGTGGGATAAATCTGGTTGTGATCAGTTAATCCAGTTGGGACCAACCAAGATCAACCTAAGATGTCTCAGTATAATGAAATTCAATTTTCTTGCTCTTAAGGTGAGGTAGAATAATACTGTCTTGGGGATTGTTAAATAGCAGTCATGGTTATGGCAGAGATCTGTCCTTCTCAACTAGCTCTGTGTCCCTGTGGGACAAGATAATAATCTCTTTAAATCACTCTATGTGTAAGAATTAAATGTGTGGCTCAGCCATGGTAGAGGATATTTATTGTCTTGTCTCTGCACTTTGCTCCAGTCTGTGGCCTCCTGTGCCAGTCACTGGTGGCACAATCAACAGTTGCAGGGGGGAATATTTCCTCTTCCAGGAGCTCCTCTTGCCAGTGCAAGGGTGGAGGCTTTGGGCAATGGGTTTGGCCTCTCTCTCCTTGGGGACTGTTTTTGCAATGTTGAAGGTGAGCCCATGGAGCTTTGCTGTGTCCCAGCAACCAGCAAAGGGTTTAAACACAGAGCCCAGTTCCAGGTGGTGGGAGCCTGCCCCCACTATGCCTGAGGGGTCATGATTTTTCTGACTTGTTCTACTTTCCAGAGTGGTTGTCAGCTTTTTCTATGTCTCAAGTCAGTCCTAAATCATAATTAGTGAAGGGAGGGCATGAATGGTGACATTTTTTTCAGTCCTCAATCTCCAGATAAATTTCAAGCTCAAGAAAAAAATGGCTTCTGAACCTAAAAAAATCTGATTAAGCAATGTGTAGGGCTTTCTATGTACCTTACTGTGATCCATATTGCAGTGGCCAGAAAGAGAACAGTGAACTACCAAAAAGAAAAATTCAGTTTTGTTCTTCTGCTTGAATTCTAGAGGTTCCTTCTTTACAAATTACATAATGCTGTCTGTACCAGACAGACAGATTTATGATTAGGCGGAGTCAGTATTGACCATATTGAATACTAAAGAAATAAAATGGTTTTGGACATCAGATGCCATCAGCCACCATCAATCCCAAGTACAAAACAGAAAGAAAGCAATTGATCAGTGCACCACAGGAGGAGTCCTTAAAAAGAGGCAGAGTGGCTCATAGCCATTACAGATGAGAGCACTAAGTAAAGTTTGAGTTTGTTTTAGCTCTGATTTAGACACCAGATCTGTAATTCAGGAAGCTACAGAACTGGCTGCTATTAGGCAGCAATATGTGAGCTTAGTTAAAATAGACATTGTAAAAAGGCTGCAACATTAATAAATCTGATTATAATACAGCTAAGATACTTTAGAAAAGCAGGACTAATTTCCAAGAATATTGCTATTATAACTATCTTTCTTCTGGGACACAAAATAGGATCTCTGTATTACACTACATTACAGAACTGGCAAAGAAGAGTATTTATGGTGATGGTCTTGTGGTCTCATTCTTGCTTCTCTTGCATTTCAGTAGAACCTCTGGCTTCTCCTTGAACTGGTCCAAGCCTTTAGCTGGCAGAGAAGAATTCATAGTAAGCCAGTCTTGTGTAGACCTGCCAGCATTTTCAAAGCTGGCTCATGTAACTCCACATAGTGCTGCACCGTGTGATACGGACTTATCCTCTCTCCCTGTGCATGCAGCCGTTGTGAATCTTTATATAGGCAGAAACATAACTGAGTGCCTAGGGATTGTGCCCCTTGTCCAAAATAACCTGCTTAAACATAGGATCAGCCAGACTGATCATATACCTCAATTAAACACATTTCTCAGTCCTCTGGTAGGATCAAAAAGGAACATGCTTTTGTAATTTTTGCTGTATTCCAATCAGGTTATCCATATGAGGTCACACATAGCCTTTCAATGCAGAATTATATTAAAGGAGTCTTTTGAAATCCTAAATGCTGCATTGTAATGTGTCTCTCTTTAGGAGACAAGAACCCCTTCAAAACTGCATTCATTGAGTTACCGAAAATCTACAGAATGCTAGTAGTAATAAAAAGGCTTAACTCTTTTAAAGAGCAAAAATTCCTGACATCTAATAAGATCACAAGAAGGTAGTTTCAGCCCTGGAAGTGTAAATTTGATGTTGTTTGATCACAATCTAGAAAAGATACAGCAATAAAAGACAGATAACTGCACATACCATGTTATGTAAGCCTCTCTGTTTCCAGTTGTTACATTTTCTGAGGTAAGAATATTGAATAATTGTTTCACAAAATTTGAATCTTGAACATTTTTGACTTAATATTGATTTCAATCTCTAGAGATTATAAACATGTGCCTTCCTCCTCCAAAATCTAATCGTGGTATGTTTTCTCTTTAGTTTCTATTAGTTTCTAATTTAATTTCTAATTTCTAATTTTTGTTTCTATGTTTTTGTGTTTGTTTTCTATTTTTTTTTTTAATAGAATATTTGGAGGAGATGTAACTGCCAAATTACTAGTTGAGGAAAGAGAATAATAACACATATTCTCTCTTTGAAGTAATTACTGTACATTTTCCCAAGGAATGCAGTCAGTGTTAACTTTTTGAAAGGCTTGAATGGGTCACTGCATTGAAGGAAAACAATTTTTGGAATTCCTTCTTGTATTGTCAGATGTTTTAACATGTAGTGATGGTGTTATGAACTGCCAGAATAGTAAACACACAGCACCACTGCCAAATCATATGGAATTTAAACCTGCCATAACAGTGTTTTTGTAATTACAGAGGAATACGTGGACACCTGTGGAAAGAAAGCTGAAACTGGTGACATGATTTGTCTGTAAACTCTGATTCTTATTCTCTCTCTTTTGTCTGCTACTTGTCATTTAGCTATGTTTACACCTGGTGCCATTGAGACCTGCTGATGAGCACATAACTCCTGCTCAGGAGCTGAAATTCCATATTAGATATTTCTCAAGCAGGTGGTTTAATAGACTGATGAACTTGAAAAATCTGAATATAGTAGTTGAGATAAAAATTAGCTGGTTTCATAAGATATAAGCACTTCTACATAACCATACAAGATGACAAATGCCATTGCGTTAGATTTTAATGTGTCAAAAAATTCAACTCTGTTACTTTTTATGACTTTGGGTTGTGTGGTTTTCAGGAAAAATATGCCGTGGTCATAACCTCTATACATCTATCACCTGATTAAAATAGAACCAGAAGCAATGAATTTGTTCTCTACGAATTGGATTAGAAATTTTGTCCTTTAATCTCAGTGCTCCAAATAACAAATGTGCCAGATGAAAGAGACCAAAACAATCGTTATGTATTTATGTATCCTAGTTAAATTTATGTATCCTAGAAAGTATTTCTACGTAGCTAAATTATGTGTTGAATTACACTTTCAGATTCTTTCTATCATTTTGGTATGTTTGGCTTCCTTTTTTACTAGGTACTGATTTGTCCCCTGGAAGATGTTTATTTGTACACTGTATTTTTCCTTCTGATATTGGTTTTCCCTTTGTCCTAGAATGTATCATAAACACTGAAAGATTTTTATTCCTCTTGTAGGTTACATATTATATTCCCAACATGTAAGCATCAGAAATTCTTTGAGCTTTTATTATTATATGAACTCATTTGCCAAAAAACCCCCAACAAAAAACAACCCAAAACCAAACCACCTCAAAAATCCAAACCTGAAACTCAGGTGAACATTATCGTCTGCATTAATTAATCTTACTTTGTGTCCTGTAAATGTCTTAGGAACTGCGTGTGCCTTTTGGGGATTCATAGCTGCAAAACTGCTCTTGCCAATAAACGAACTGGAATATTTGGTGTTCAGACTTTATTCATGGCTGAACAAAGTATGTTATTAAGAAACTTTTTCTGTGCTCCTGTTCATAGTGACTAAAAAGTTATATCAAAAGATCAAATTTGCATTATAGCAACTTTTTAAAAAATGAACATTTTATGGTAATATTTTAGTATTATGCAAACTAGGATAGCAGTATTTTGCTTTTTTGAGCTGTATGTGGCTTGCTTTCCAAAAGGCTTAGGCTGAATTCTCATGTTAAATCAAACTTGTTACATCTGCTATTATTACACAGGGATGTAATCCATGCAAGAAGAAAACTAAAGAAGGCTAAATATTTGGACTATATTGCAAATACTGAGTAACCTTCTTCTGTGTTCACTGCTTAGAGCACTTGTGATTCAGGGATGTAACTGCTACTTATGCATGTGGATGACTCCACCTGACGACTTGGATACTTGTGCAGACTTGTGCTCTGTACCCGTGATTCATCAGGAGAAAAGAACTGGCAAGGCCTCTGTAAGGTCTGCACACAACACCTTCCAACTCCCAGTCCATTACAAGAAACAGCTAGCCTAGTGAACGGAAATGTAAAGCTCACAAAACCACCAAGGATATTTGTAAAGTTTGGGAGTTTTTATCAAAATAGAAATGGTTCTCAATATGAAACTTTAAGTGATGAAGCCGTAGCAAGACCCTCCTTGGCTGGCAGCTGGGATAGTAAAAGAATTAAGATGAAAAGTAAAAGGAAACCACAACTTTTACAAGAGTAATTAGCCACTGAAACAGACTATCAAGGGAAGGAGGGAATTCATCATGGCTTGGAGTCTGTGAAAACAAGACTGCTTTGAAAATCTTGTTTCCTGATGTCTGTAATTTTTATGATGTGTCTTGTGATACTTAGTGGATTCTGTGTTAAGCCAGCTCCCATGTTTATTCTGGTCATGTTGAAGAGTTTGTATGGCCCATGAAACCTAAAGCCTCCAAAGTAAAAAGACAAATAAATGTACCCAAATATTTTAAAAAATCTCAGCATTTTAAAGCAAATCTCATAATTTCTGTGCTTATCTTAGCATTCTTGAATATTCAGAGTCGTCAGTAATACAAAAGGGGTTTTCTGTAGTTCTCTGCCATCTAAAGGGTTTGTGAGTGAGCTAAGAAACATGCAGAAAGTGTGCGGCAACTTCCGTTCCTTCATGAAATCTTTCTCCTTAAAATCTCCTGGCTTTTTTTTCTTTTCCTGATATTAAAATTCTTCAATTTAAGAGCCATAAATTATGATGGAAAAGTCAGTGTCTTCTTTCACTGGAAACTAATTGAAGTCTGTAATTAGCACATACAAATTTGCCACTGCCACTATTCGCTTGAAAAATGTACTTGTTCTTATTTCTGCCTCACTGTCAGACATTGCTCAATGTCTATTACTCTTGAGATTTAAAGTTCAAGCACGTATCTCAGTATCTTATTGATTGCCAGAGAGCCTTGTGTCCCACCAGCCACCACTCAACAGATGGCAACCTTCAAAGACCTCTGTTGCCTGTTCTCTGCTCTGCTTTTGAAGCTCAAATGAAAACCTCCTTTGTTACCCTTTCAATAAATTTTGCTATGTACCTGTGAAACTTGTTGAGAAGTGCATTGTTTTTATTAATTTATTTTTTTAGTTATCCTTAATTCAAACCCGGTTGAACAAAGAGGTAATCATTTATAACATCACAAGCAGTCAGAGGTGTTCATAGAAAAAATAGGTGAAAATAGGTGAAGAAATAAAAGAAAAGATCTGTTTATCTTACTTCACTAGGGTTAAATCAGACAGGTTTTCCCTTTACTTCTCCAAATGGGATTGTTTCTTCTGTTGTCAAGGTTGAATTTGAGTTTCAGGCTTTATGTTTTCTCCTCTATCTTGTGGTGGAATATTATAGCTTTTTTATTAATTTTCTTCAGTACAATCTTCTTGGAGTCCAGACCATGCATTTTTTCCACTCTGCAATGACTTCAGTTTTATCCTTCTAGAAGAGTCAGTCTGCCTTCCCACCAAATTTAAGGGAGACAAAAGAGAGACATTGCTTAATTTCCATAGTTATGTAAATATGTTATGTCTACTGGGACTCATCATCTGCTCTTAATTGATTAGTGAAGAGTAATTTATTTCAATGAGGTGCATGACTTTCTCTCTCCCTTTGGTGACTATTTCTAATTATTCAGTAAGGAATGCATTTTTCTTAGACCTGACTCTATGAAAAACTTCTATATTAAAAATGCACATGAAAAGACAGCAGTCTCAGCTGTATCCAGCTTATTACTAGCTTGTGACTGGGAGTAGACATGATGTCACAGAAGTCCTCTGGAGTGATAGTGGATTTGAGGGTGACTAATCCTCTATTTCTTCCTTTAAGGCATGTAATAGTGCTGTATATAAGGTATTTTCCCCCTGAAAGTAGATATGTGCATGAGACTGTATTTCCCAGCTAGGTAACTGGAAATGAAAATACTTTGATCTGTGGCCCATTTTATTTTGCCAGAACATACAGATATGTAATTCAGATCTGTAAACTACTGTCGGAGGCAACTGCCTGTATATGTTCCATAATGTAGTCTTCTTTTAGCTGGTGGAATAGTTTTTTTTTAAAGCAACTTTATTTTTTAAAATTAAAGTTTTCTGAATGTTTTTTGACCTCTATCAGTGGCAGAAAGCCTAAAATAAAGTTTTTTCATTTGCTAGAACCATTTTAAGGTATCCTTTTGAGGAAGTTCCATTTTATACTTAGAAGAATTAAAAATGTCTGAAAAAAATGCTTCATACTCCAAAATAAAGCAGGTCAAAAATCTCAAGTTATAAAAAAAATTGAAATATCTGAAGCAAAGAACCCTGTTTTGCTCTTTTATAGATTCATAGTATCATAAAATGATTGGATTGGAAGTGATCTTAAAGGTCACTTAGTTCTGACCTCCCTAGCGTGAGATGGGAGACTGCCCACTAGACAAACTTTCTCAAACCCCCATTCAACCCTGCCTTGAACACTTTCAGGGGTGAGACATCCTCCCTACCCTCACAGTAAAAAATTTCTTCCTAATATCTAATTCAAATCTGCTCTTTTTTCAGTTTAAAGCCATTCCCATTTATCCTACCTGTACATGCCCTTGTAAAAAGTCCCTCCTCAACTCCCTTAGTCTCTCAAGATGGTAAAGTACTTAGGGATGTATTAGCAAGATAGTATGGAGAAAATTCTCATGCATAACATTTGGCTTTTCAGAAGTTAGTTTCAGAGAAAGAAATACCCCTGAAAAAAAAAGCATAATCCCATAAATCTCTTCCTGTATTGACACTGAAGGCAGCACTGCAGACATGAGGACTGTTCTGAGTGATAACCATGAGAGCTTATATCTTGCAATATGTAGGTATCTCCTGCTTTATTCCTTACATTCATGGACTCTAAGATCACAGTCAAAGATGATAAATGGAGCAGAGGACTTGGATTTAAACTTAAATGTCTTTGTTCTCTGTTAGTTTTTTCCCTGCAATTTAAATTGAAAGAACTATAAAAACAACATTTCCTCTTTGCTTTCCTATACAATTGTAATTACCACAGCATCATGCATCTCAGACAAACTAATTTATATTTGAAGGTGCTTTATTAGGAAAGGAAATGTTATTTCCATTTTACAGGTGGAGAACCGAGGTACAAGGACATTTACACAGATAGGCTGGGACTAATCTGCAACAGGAAACCAGAAATTATGCCCACCAATACAAGTGTATTTACATGCACCGCTATATCTGAAAACATAATCTGAAAGCTTGAACAACCTGTTTGGAAATATGGGAAAGAAATTTCAGCAGTCTTATTCTACTTATTGTACTGGAAATATAGAATAGTACAAAATCTAGAAAATGTGTCATTTACTATATTTGGATGAAGAATCCCTGTTTCATTGACTAGTAGCAATCAATAGAGAGCTCCTTCATCATCAAATGCAGCCCTTCTATATTTCAGGCAGGCATTTCAAATCAACCCTTTCATAATCAACTCAGTGCTCATCCAGTAAGTGAAAATTATTCATTATAGTTGGGTTAAAAAATCAGGACTTTGTTTTTGTCTTGGTAAGGGGAGGATGAGATCAACAGGATATCAATTAACTACAGATGAATAAGTAAATTTTAAGGTAAGAAAGGCAGAAGGAGTACAGACCCCAATTATATTTACTACATATAAATTTAAATTCTGGCTCTGCTGAAATAGATACAGATTTTGTCTTTGTGCTGAAGCCAAGCAATTATTCATTATTTCCAAGTAAACTCTTGGCCATTTTAAAAGTTTTTTCAGTGTAAGTTGTTTTTAATTGAACTCTCTTCAGGTATGTATTATTTATTCAGTTATTGTTTTGTCCTATCATTGAGGCAACCATTTTGCACATTTTATGTGTCTTTTGCCTTAGAAAAGGCTTCTTGACATTCATAATCTGTTGTACCTTCATTCTGGTTAGACAAAATCTTTAGTATAAGTTTAAATTCTCAAACTGAAGCTTAAAGAAACCTAAGAAACACATCACACCATATTTTAGGCCAGATTATATTTAAGTGTTTTCCTCAGCCGGTGTTGCTATTGACTTTTTTCCTCTCAGGTAATATAAAACTCTCTATCCCATTGAATTGAGACAAGGAACATTTCTGATGTCACTAAATACCTAAGAAGTCTGTGTGTGTGT
>WEIV01019613.1:101241-120178 GCA_013390005.1 Calyptomena viridis | reverse complement strand
CCCCACAGCTCAAAAAGCTGAAACATATCAGAATGATTGAAAGTAAAGTTGGCCAAAGGCTTTGAACCTTAGGGATATTATATGAGTTAAGTTTAGATTTAGAGCAAATGCTTTTAGCAGATTTAATTTTATTTAACTTGTTTATCCACGCTAGTTGTTAATGGTTCATCCTCAAGGTTATTTAGCAATTAGGGTCTGGGAATTCAAGCTCTGGAACAGAGCACAGACTAAACCAGCAGCTATGACATTGGCAGTACTGAAGGTCAGGATTTAATACACGGATGCATGTCTCTTGGATGGGTCAAACTCCAAAAGCTTACATGTTGATGGGTTGATTATTTATCACACTAGAGTGTTCTAAAATAATTTGCCATCTTATAGCAGCATTATCACTCCATTCACAAGTGAGTTTAAAGAAGATGTTTTCTTGGAAGACTACCTATTTTATGACAGTTTTAAAGGATAATTAAATTTAAATTATTTTTTTTTTCCTAATCCTCTAAAATAGGAAATAACTAACCTGGGTGAAAACACATGGATCATTGTGACTTTGGCTATTATAGAAAATCTATAAATATGGACATTGATATATCCTTTATTATACAATACAATCACTTTGTGGTAGTTTTATTAAAGGTAAACTGTATTTTACTTAGGTTTTTTTATTATTTTAAAGAAGACTTCAAAAGGGCTTTCATTTAAGATCTAATTGATTTGCTGGAGGTCAGTCTCCTCCTTAAGCCCCCTTGACTGATTCACTGAAGAAGTATTGTTCATATAGGAAGTAAGGAAGCATTGATATCAGCCTACACTGATAAAATACAGCATTCTGGTAGGAATAAGTTTGGGTGAGACCAGTGTTATGTCAGGTCAGATGCCCTTGTTCTTACAGACTAGCATTTTGCCACACATAGTTCTAGCAGACATGCAGACACTGACAATGGTGGATGAAAGGCTGGTGACCATCCTGACAATGTGTGCTCGCAGCTCAGAAAACCAATTGTGTCCTCCGCTGCATCAAAAGCACTGTGGCCAGCAGGGTGAGAAATGTGATTCTGCTCCTCTACTCCGCTCTGGTGAGACCCCTTCTGGAGAACTGTATCCAGCACAGGGGTCTCCAGAATGGGAAGGACATGGACCTCTTGGAGTGAGTCCAGAGGAGGGCAACCAAGATGATTAGAGGAATGGATCAATACTCCTATGAAAACAGCCTGAGAGAACTGGGATTGTTCATCCGGGAAAAGAGAAGATTTTGGGGTGAGCTAATTGTGGCCTTCCTTTACTTGAAGGGATCCTACAAGAAAGATGGAGAAAGTCTACTTACTAGAACATGTAGTGACAGAACAAGGGGAAATGTTTTCAAACAGAAAGAGAGAAGATGTAAATCAGATATTAGGAAAAAATTCTTTACTGAATTCCTTACTGAAGGTGGTGAGGCCCAGAGAAGTTGTGGATGCCTCATCTCTGAAAGTGCTCAAGGCCTGTGGCAGCTTTGCCATCGCAAAGGCCAGGTGGGATGGAGCTCTGAGCAATCTGGTCTAGTGGAAGGTGTCCCTGCTTATGGCAGAGGGTTGGAACTAGATGATCTTTAAGATTCCATTAAACTCAGGTCATTCTATGATTCTCTGACAAGTCACTAGAGAATTTTTTTTAGGTCAAAATCCTGGTGACCATCCTGACAACACCCCAATGCTATTCTGAGACACAGTTTAGCTATGTATATGTAATTCTCTCTCCTCCATTACCTGCAGCAATAGGGCATGTTGACTGAGGAGGGGCAATAAAATATTCCTCCAAAACAGAGAACTGCAGGGGCTGGGATGAGCTCCAGCAAACAGGGTGGCACCCACCCGAGTCTGGTTGATACTGTACTGCAAACTTGAAACTGTGAACAGAGATGTAAAAAAATCAATTCTTCAGTTAAAGATTTATACCAGAAATTCCGCCTCCTGCAGAGGTAACAGGGTATTTTACACGGACTTCAAGAACCAGTGAGCCTACCTCTTGTTCTGCTTCTGAATTAAAGAACTTATTTTTAAAAGTACTTTTCATCCCATCTAGGAAATAACTTTCCTACAAAACATGCCAAATAGAAATATAATTAATCTGAATTATCTGAAGATACTTTGGCTGTATGAATTTAGTTTAATAAAATTTAAGCAAAATAAAATAAAATGTTAGCATTAAATCGAGGAATCAAACTAACTAAAGGTGGATTTTCCTGGCCATATATTTTCAAATTTCCTATTTTATTTAATTCCTATACATAGAAATACGTGTACAGTTTGTTGTAGGCAGGGACCTTGCTGTACTACAGTAGAACTGGCCCAGAAAATTAGTGGTTTCTCAAGTCCTTCAGTTCATCTCCACACACCTACATAGGCAAGATACACACTTAAAGTTGCTCCTCGTGTGACTGCTGACTTACTTTCTTCATGTATGGGAAGATTTTGCTAATACAGGTTGCATAAATGGGTATGGTAGATATATCATGGGTAAGAATTTTCTAAAGTGTAATTCCAGATTCTTTGTCATATGATTTCTAATTGCTGGAGCCAGATGATTTTGTAAGTCAGTTTTTGACTTTCCACAAGTTATTTATGAACTATATTTCATTTGTGAGTCTCTGTTCATGGTCATTGCCATGTGTAGGTGAGTACCCATACCTATAAAGAGCATGAGAAGGAAAACGTTAAGAAGTGACTCTTAAATGGCACGATAAAAGGTAATGAGGTGAGCTTACCTGGGATAAGAGCACAGTGAGAGGTATATAAACAGAGAGCAGCTTAAACAATCTGACCTACTAGTAAGAAGCAGTAAAATGTGCAGAGGAAGAATTTCTGGAGGAGACTGAATTTGTCAGCACTTGAAATCCACTCTGTTCATCTTTACTTATCACACAACACAATAGGACACTTAACATGTTGTGTTGTTTTTGTTTTTCTTTCATCTGCAGTAGCTAACACTGAGACAAGAAATACAGCTGCACCCAGAGCTAGCTGCAAATTGTTTACAATTTCCATGGAGAGAATATTTTTAAATAGATGATTTATTTGCTGGACCACAATCCCTTTTACTGGTTGGGAAAAATGTAGAAGATCATTTAATGTTTCCTCTTGCTTAATGAAAACAAGGTTTTTAAATTATTTTACTTTTAAGATCATCTTTATATTTGTTGTAGGGTTTGTCCAGATTGTGTTTCTCAATGTCAGGCATTTGCAAATGCAGCTCTCTACATCTGGTGAGTTCAGTTCTGCCAGAAATACTCCCATTAACTCTGACATTCCTTATTCCCCTGTTGCTAGTATCACATGTAAAAATTAATATTTATCCTGCTTTTATGTTTCTTCCATAAACATAACTTCAAAATTTCTAAGGAAATCATTCCAGAAAAGGATGTGGTCTTTTTTGGCTTCCTTTGCCTTCAGTACTCCAAAAAAGCATTATTTCTGGAAAGGCATTCTAGAAAGAGGGCTAGTAAAAATTAAAATAATAATTCCTGATTAAGTCAAAATTTTCATACTTGAATTCACCCATTTTTTACTTTCTATGAAAATTGTTTCCGAGTAGGGCATTTTTGGCTTTTTTCCTGCTAAAAATACCACCCTCATAAAATTGTTCCGATATTATTATTTCTTATCAGAAGATGTTGAAATAGCCTTGAAATTGTTTGCTCAGATAATCTTTAAGTAATTATTCTTCTTTCCTGTTCATATTTGCCTTCCTTTCAGAAAGTAGTGGTGGCAATTAAGAATAAAGATATTAAAAACAATAAAATTAAAGTGGTTTTTGTGTTGCCCAGACTTGACCTCCTCCAGATTTTTTCAGTTTATGCGAGATTTGTCTTACTGACTTCAAGCTATTGCATCTACTTCAGGCACCTATACCTCTGGCTGCTCTGGGAACTTAAGCTTTATGTAACTAACATTAGCTGAGATTTCTTTCTTCCTTCCTTCATCTTTTTGTGTCTCATAATAAAGTTTGCATGGCATGATACTCTGACACATTTTGGGAAGGTTAATTGTTAGAAATTCACAGCTGAGGGATATCTTTCCCTTCTTCTGGTTTTCAAGCTCCACTTGTATGGATTTCCTCTTTTATTTTTGAATGGCCACTCAAAGCAAAGAACACAGAGCTCTTCAATCGCCATGTTCTTTGGCTCGAGACATGATTTGAATTCATTGCTTTCCTCCTTAACACCACAAAACAAGGCAGAGAAATTAAGTTATTAGCAATTGTCTTAAGACAAGCAGAATATCTTCACATTCTCCATAGATTTATTCCTGTCTGTGTCAGAGACCTGACTCATTTCTTTGTTTCTTTTGTCATCTAGTGCTGGTGGGTCCTTTTCAGCATTACCATTGCCTCAGTTCTAATATTAATATCTCTGAGGAATCATATTTGTATTTCCACAATTTATTAGGTTTCTAATAAATCAGAGGAAGTCTAGCTTTTCTCTCCCTGAATATATTGTCCTAAGCTAAACATTTTGTGAACTGTTGAAATCCACTTGAAACTATTCTTATTTAAGATAATTTTAATTAATTTTCAGATTAAAGATTTAACAGGCCTGTAACACTTCATAATGAAAATGAGATCCAAGCAGGAACCTCTAAACAATAGAGACGCTTTTCTGTAGTCTTTTGTCCTAACTTTACATCTGGATTTCCCCAAGTATCAAAATTGTCTCTTCTTGGATGTTTGCCTGGTTGGAATTTGAGGATGAAGTAATGTTTTTTGAATACCTCACACCTGGAAATCCCGCTGCTTCTACTCTGGATATGCTGCTGAATAACTGGAAATGTCAGGCACATCAGTTGAACTCTGTCACTCTTGTAGAAAATGTCTGGTGTTTCAGAGAAAGCTTGGGCCTATTGTTCATGTGCTATCTCATGTCTCCAGAAGGTTGTGGCCACACCATGCAAAGTTTCTGCACAATTTTGGTAAAGTTGCTCTCCCATAGGCTTCAGCAGGATTAAAATCTCAGGGAAAGACTGCCCTGGGGAAAGGCTTTGGCTAGTAGCTGAACAGGCCCCTGCCTCAGGTGTTGTTTGACACTGAGCAAGGGCATGTGTGTTTTGAAAGCTTGTATATTTCTTCCAACCATACAACTAGCCAGTTAACATTTTTCTCTCAGACCATCACGAGTGCATTGACACTACCACTAGTATAATTTTATACTTAAAAACCTTTTTGTGTGTTTCTCTCAACCCAACACCATTAATTAATTCTATTCTTAGGGGTCTTCCTACGTCTTTGATCAAGGTTTTGCCCCTTCCCCTCCTCTGTCCCATCCCCTTCCCTTAGCTCCCCTCCCTTCCTGTCCTTTTAGACCATTGATCTTAAAGCATAGGCAACCTTTAAATGCTCTTCTCACCACTGTCTTCTCATCCTGAAGATGGGTGCTACTAGCTGCAGTCTCCAGAAAAGTTCATGTAAAGACCTCAGTTAATCCTTGCACCTGAGTGAAAAAGTAATGTCCTATCAACCTTACCGCTGCCTGATAAAGCAGTTCAGCTCAAATCCAAATAATAATATTTTACTTTTTTTTCCTGTAGTAGATAATTCTGTAATTTTATGCAAATGGCAATCAAGCCATTTGAGCAGCACCACTAAAAGCTGCCACTTCTTAGCATAATATGCATTTGCTGTCCTTTTTTTTAGCTTTTCATGGTATTTAATCTTTTCCTGTGTTACTGAATGCCTGAGGGTTATTTTAAATACAGCTTTTTAAAATTTTTATCTAATATTTTTGGTTAGCATTCAGCACTTCTATGGAGAATGTGAATTACACACTATGTGAGCCAATAAAGATTTCATTCAAAACCTTAAGAAGAGCATTTTTAGAATCACTGGGGGATAAGACAATAAAATACAGAATAAATACAAAATAGTGTTCTAGTGAGAATTGGTTATGACCAACCATAAGATTTTGCTGACTAACCCATGGGGGGAATGGCTGACAAACTTTTCTTGAAATCTGTAAGTCCTTGCATTTTCTGCAAGGCTGCAGAGTAAATCATAGACAATAAGCAGAACACCTTGTTCAGTAAATCACTACAGCACTTCTCAAGAACTGCTGTAAATGGACAAGAGACAAGTTTGTGGCATGTTGCTTTATATCCAGTGTCTGAATAACAGTCAATTAGATTTTACAGCATGGAGTTACACTGAAGCTTTACCACTCTGTTGGTAATAGGGTACCAAATGGAGAAGGTGGTTGTTTTAACTGTTAGGCAATAAAAACAAAATACTATTATTACAGATTTTCCTCCCCATTTCTTTTATAGGTTGGCTGCATTATGATTTCATGTCAGTTTTGAGATAATATTTGTCAACACTGCCAGACAAGGTACACACCATCTGCAAGACAGACCTGTTGGATGTGGAGGCATACTCATTATCAGTGCTGTGGTGGTCTGTGTTTGGTCTTGTCTACTTCTGACTCCATCACATTGTTTTACATTTTACTTATAATTTTAATTTTTTTTTTTCAGAAATAGTTCAAAAAGTGTTATCCTTCTGTGGTCTGTACAAACTGGAAAGCAATTTTAGTGCATAGAGTATATTTTGATACTTTTGGTAATAAATTTTGATGATATAGTGCAGAGGTTTAAGTTTGTGAGAAAGATCCAAAATGATTGCAGTGTTTCTATGTAAGACGATAGACCCCAGGTTTGCTGAATAAGGAAGGCATGGACTCAACCTGGCAGCTCTGTCACTGTGAATACGACAACGTTTATGAAACAGCATGAACTATTTCAAAGAAATGTAAGCTTCTTCCCTAGAAATATGGGAAAAGACATGATCATTGATTAAGAAGAGAGGCAGAAAGAGCAGGGGAGCAGATTCCATCATACGCTTATGTAGAGAAACTCAGATTCCCATGGATGTCCTGGAGATGTCCTAGATGCCCTAGTAACATGCCAATAAATGCACTACAGGACAACACACATTACTGGGGAAACCTATTCTATCCAAGTTTTCTGGCAGATTATGTCCCTTTCTTTTTGACCTGGGCTTTTTTTGTTTTGTTTTGTTTTTTTTTTTCCTGATCCTTCAGGAGGCTTTTCACATGTGAACATAATTTTTATGCTTTTCCTTATCCCTGGGTGTGTGGGTCCTTCAGGCTGTTGAGTAGCAAGGAGCACATTATTTTAAACAAGTTTCAGAAAATCAGGGAGATTCTATCTACACATTTCTAGGGAAGGCACATTAAGAGAAAGGTCTTGGGACAGATTATAGGTATCATTTTCATTACTTTTTAAGGGTGGGACGGTTCAAAACGCATTGGACTGCCTTTTGTGGGCCATGATTCAAGGTAAACCTAACCGCGGTATCTCTGCTTTCTGCCGTTTGTGGTCTTGTCCCTGCTACTCAAGAAAAGTGACACTGCACATGCTGTGGAGAAAAAACAGCAAGGCCACAGGTCCTGCGTCCTCCCCTCTGCCATTTTCGTTTTATGGAGTGAAGTACATACTGAAGTACATACTGTCTAAACTGTGGGACTCATCCCATCGGGGTGCTTAACCTCTTCTGTCACTCCTGGTCATAGGTCTGCCAGACTCACCAGCAGAGAGGACATCCTGATGGGCTTCACCAAATTCTATGATCTAGAAGCCTAGGGGATCAGGACTTCCCTTGGATGGTCTTAATTGTGCTCCTAACAGACTGGAAGTCTCAAGAACTGCAGTTTTTCCATCCTGAATAGAAAGAGCCTATAGAACTTAATAAGAGCAAAATTGCAGGGCCCTATAAAAATGAAACATGATCCTGTATATATTATCCTGTGAAGGTATACATAAATAGCTACTTGCATGCTGAAGTGTTTATAAGAAAGAAGTCTTGTACACAGCAGAATTTAATTTCTCTCCTTGAAATGACAGAAGTTTGATACTGGTGTAGTAATTCTTGGTTAGAACAAAATTATGGTAAAATTTGCTGAAAAGCTTATAATTTTCATTAATGTATTCATACTTTATTGTAAAGGATTATTAAATTTAATGGATTGCTTTAAAAGAATACCTGTAATAAAAAAAAGGAAAGAAATCTGTTATCAGAGATATTACAGTTGACAATTTATTATTATTACTACCAACTTTTTTAAAATACTAGCTGGCTTAGTGACCTGCTTTGGTCTCTGTGTAGTACATTAAAGTCACCTGGTTGTCACAGAAGCCAAAGGCACACTTACATGGTTTGAAATCAGGACTAGGCATTGTACTAGTTAAAAAGGCAATAATGTTTCACTAAACCAGCTATAAAAAATACTAATTAAAACTTGTTTAGAAATGACTGTAGTAATGTTTATAAACAATGCATTTTTATATGTATTTTATTCTGTCATAATATGCATTTGCAGCAAGGTGCTAGCAAGCTTTCTCTGTTTTTAACTCAATGGTGCTTAGAAAACACAGTTCAGATGCTGCTCAGTTTATGGAGTGCTAAAAGCTGTTCAGCAGTTTACTCTGATGGAGAGGGGAAAAATTTTTACCTGTGAACAGTGTGAGACTTGCGAAGCTGATCAGCACCTAGAGCCTTTAGATAATATCTGTGAGAAACACCACTTCCAACTGGAATTTGTACTGCCCTGTGTGCTAAGGAGTTCCTTTCTGGCTGACATAGCTGAAGTGCTTTTCTCCTTTTCTCCCATTGGTCTGTTAACTTCTTTTCTGACTCGAGGAATAAGATCTCATTTTTGTGATTTGCAGACTCTTTTTTTCTTTACAAAGACTTCCTTTTCCTTCACTCAGACATTTTTCTGACTAAGAAGTCGATGTCACCTTCTTATCGTCCTTGAGGCACTTCTGTAGTGGAATTTTATATCTAGAATTCTTAAAGATAAAAATGTTAAGTACATGGATGCAAATGTTTGTATAAATGCACACTTGTTTACAGAAACAGTGCTGCCCTCTGCTTTTTATACCAATTCTTAATTCTTCTCATTTCATTAGCAATCAAGCTGTGATGGTATTGATTATATTAGTGTAAAACCAAAATAACTCCAAGGGAGTTCCTCTAGCAGACTTATTCTGGATTTACAGCATATAATACAGTTTAGGATTTTTATTTCATGTCTTTACAGATGAAAGCAGTAAGAAATATCAATAATATCTTTTAAGGGAAATACTCCTGCAAAGAAAGACATTCTTACCTGCTATTTACAGTTCTGTTTTCTTTAGACATTAAACTACAGAAATAATAAAAAAGAATGAGGAATATTTTAAATTTTAATTTAACCAAGTGTAACCAGAAATCAGTGTATTTTTCAGCTCAGGCTGTCAGCCTTTGATATATCTGTAGAGCAATGGGATCAAATAGTTTCTGTAATTACACTTCAGAATTCTAGCATTATATTATCTAAACCTCATAACAGTTTGTAATGCTACAGAAAGATAATAAGAAAGCTGCTTTAAAAAATGCCATTCTTAACTTGCTCAAAACAGAATAGGTTATTCAAAAACAGGGGAGCTAGCTACATTAACTTAAGGCTTATTGCAATTAAGCACTTTAAACAAAAAGATTTGCAAATGCATCATCATAAAGAGATAGAAATAGAAACAAAGCTCTGTAGTATCTTTTTTGCCTCCTAAAAAGGAGGACAAGCTGTGTCAGTGACTTGAATGCGAAGTCCTGGCTGGCAGACTGCAGCTACTCCAGCACTCAGGTTTGGGTCAAACATG
Organism: Calyptomena viridis; assembly: GCA_013390005.1. Classification (NCBI taxonomy): domain Eukaryota; kingdom Metazoa; phylum Chordata; class Aves; order Passeriformes; family Eurylaimidae; genus Calyptomena; species Calyptomena viridis. The sequence continues at coordinate 110,495 of WEIV01019613.1, read as the reverse complement.
CCCTGTTGAAGTGAACCACCTAGTTGTCCCCATTTAAGATGCTTTCGTTTGGTTTGCAGTGACATTTGAGTGAGTGTTAGCAATACCCTTTCTGGAGAGGCTACACTGGAAGTTGCCACCCCATTGTGTGCCAAATGCACTTCAAGACTTCATGAGGACAGAGTGTCTGACCTGACAGCTGGTCTCCTGGGCAGCTTCATGCTGTGTGTGTGCTGAGGTGCTCATCCTGAGGAACTGAGTTGTGTCTGTTGTAGAGTTACCCCACTGATACCCAGGGTCCTCAGCACCATTTGCTTTTATATACTGCTTCTCCAGTATTTGATATTAGTTGCTTAATATAGACATAGCTTTAATTTCACACAATTAGTTTGCCAATACATTTTGAAAGCATCTAATTAAGCCCAAAGTGGAAACTTCAGCCTTGCAGACTTTCAGTAGGATCCAGTGCTCTTCATACGTTTATCATCTTCTCAAACAACTAAAAAATTTACATACCTTTATTAAGCCTCTGAATAGGGAAACTGTGGCAGAAGTAAGGAATGTAAAGAGACTTCTATTGGCATTAACATGCAGTACTATAAGATGAATCTCAGTAACTGCTTAGTGGTCTGAAGCAACTTGCCCAGCAATATGCAACACAAAATGAAAGGAGAATCTAAAAAACAATTTAACTTCAATGGGAAATTAGTCAGGTCATAAGAATTAATGCTGAATCCTAATCTTAGGAGGAATGGCACAGAAATTTCAATAAGCATCAAGAGCATTCTAGGTTTCTGTCTCACCTGGGAGAGATATCAGTGCTGCTACAATAACCCACTGATCTTGAGGGTTTCCAGCTGAGGGATCCCATTGACCTTGACTAAATCTAGTAGCTTTGGCTGTAATAGCTCAGAGAACACCAGGCCAGGTGGCTTGGATAAATAAATGGGTGTATTTTCATGTACATTGCATGTATACTTTCAGACAAGATGCAAAGTTACAAGATGTATTACATATTTCAGATATATTCAGGGAAGAACAAAAGACAGATGAGTAGCAACCTGAATTTACTGAGAAAAAAAGGCACAAAATCCTTTTGACTTAACTCACATTTATAAAAGTCTCATTTGCCCAATCTTGAACACATTGGCTTATCAAACAAAGCTTCCTTTGACTTCTTTGCTTCATGATTTGATGATACAGCTTAGCTAATTTGGGTGATTCCCATTTTAACTCTCTGAGTTATTACTTTGAACTTCACCTGACTGTCTATCTTTACCAGACATAATTGGCAAGCGTACAACAAACAGGATGCATAAAAGCTGATACTTGAATTCAACAGTCTGTAATTAGATTAAGCTACATACTATGAAAAAACCCTGACTATGTAGCAGACAGCAATTTTCCTGACATTTCTGTGTGGGGTATATTTTTACATAAGATGGAGTAGCATCTGAGCACGCAAAGCCTGCCACCTGTAGCTAATCAGGAAGTGTTTTCCCTTTTCTTTTCTTTCCCCACTTCGGCCTTTTTTTTTTTTCTTAATTTTTATTTTCCCTTTTTTTCTTTCTTTCACCTTATCTTTCATCTTACAGCCATATCATTATAATGGCAGATTGAAAAGAAGCAGACATAATTTCATACTACAGTTATGAAAAGTAAAACCCTTTGATCGTACATTTTAATGCTATTCTAATATACTAAAGTATATTTCTTATATAATCAAAATGTAGAGAAGATAGGCTATGCACATTTTAAAATCTAATATTTATTATTGAAACTCTAAAGAAGTACCATTGAAGCCACAATCTTAAGTGGATTTTTATACCTAGAATAAATAATGAGCCTATTTCTCATTTTGATCCTACTTCTTGACCACAGACTGCAGAATTTAGAAGCAGAGGCTAAAATGAGGAAAGGGAGTTAAAAGGTCGAGTTTTTTTTTTTTCACAAGAGATCTAGCCTTTATGATCATATCACCGTCAGTCTGTGGATTTGCAGCATCTTCATTGTTCCTTCTAAATTTTCAGCTGTATCTGGCAAATGAATAACTATTCCCCCTTTTTTTTTTGTCCTTACATAAACACTGTCTAAATTTTGCTGATCCTTCTTAGATATGTTTCTCAGCTTTGGGCTTTCTTATTCATTTCCAGTACTAAACCACATCACAGGGCTCTGATCGCCTCCCATCTCAACTGCTGCAGCCTCCCCTTCCCTTGACAAAAGCAGTCTTGCCACAGCACTATATCGAAGACCTCTCTCCGGATCTGTTGACCATGCACCTCCTGTCTTTGATTCCCTCCACATGCTTTCTCTTATGTATATCAAATGTAAGCTGCGTGTCTTCACTTCCAAGGATTTTTATGGTCTATTTCCACTGTCATCTTATTGTGGCAGACTGAACTACCACATAGGTGGAAAACCTGCCAAGCAGCTGGCTCCAATTAGCCACCTATCTTTTTAAGAGCTGGTGGGAGCAAGGGGAGATCTAAGTGCCATATAATCAGACTCAGCTCTTTCTGAGAAGCCCTCCTATGGTGAAGAAGGGTAGATGTTGAAGGCATATCAAAGGAAAAACAGCTCAGGGAAAGAAGGAAGGATGAAAGGCAACATCTCAGTGAAGAAATAAAAAAAAAAAAGAAAGAACTGGGACTGAAAGTAATTGGGGACCCAGCAATTCTGCAATAGAGTGCAATGCAACGCAGAAATGAGACTCAGATGGAAGTCCTTGAAAACTGATTGCCACAGCTCTCCTCTCATGGCATAGCATGGTCTTAGTCTGTCCTGAGTGCTGGGTGTGACATTTCTGGGGAGAGCGCTGCACATGCCTGATTGGCAGTCTGACTGAAAACCTACTGCATGTGTGTCAGTCAATGGCAATTACAGGCTTTGTATAGTGACCTCTTGGGACACAAAGTATAAACAAATCCTTGCCCAGGGATCACAAAGACTGAGCACCTGGTCTGAGTGCATATTTTTATCTTCCAGAGCAACCCATGAAGAATGAAATGGGCTCCTGATTGTGGTCAGGAGTACCTGCCTTCAGATATCAAAAAATACTCTTTTTCTCTTGTCATGATAAACTCTGTCAAGAAATTGCAAGTATGCTTACAGAAAATCCTTGATTGGGCTGTTTATCCTTACAAAGGCCATGAAACCTTAGTTTAGTCAAACTATGTTATCAAGGTTTTTTTAGTAGGATATATTAGTGATTTGGGATTTATGGCTTAACATCCTGCCCTTTCATTCTTGCAAGGATTCTCAAGGATGCTAGTAATCAAAGTTCTCTCTCTATAAGTCCTGGTAATAAATCTTTCATCTCACTTGGTAGATGTTTCATTCTCTTGCACCTTGTGTTCAGTATTTAATTATCTTTTGTTGTGAAAGGATGTGCATAAAGATAAAAACAGAAAGCAGGTCTCCCTGCATCCTTCCATCATGAAAGTCTTTTCATACCAGATTGTCTAAAGTCATTCAAACTCTTCTATCACTTCTTGTATGGTTTTAGTAAAGGGAGACACTAATTATTGTTATTTTGCTTTTGGACAAGGGAAAGGAAAAACATTCACATAATTGTTTCTTTTGTAGACTGGACTTAAAATTTTAGCAAATTAATCTGCATTGCTACAAGGGTAGCAACATCCACTGATCTTAGCACCTGCACATACTTCAGCCAGCTGCTTTGAAGACTTCAAACACTGACAGGTTTCTGGGTCTCTTGAAACAGAGGTTTTGGGGGTTTGCTTAANTCAAAGCTAGGTACACAAGTCTTTAGAGAATTATCTCCCTTGTGTCCGGCGCTGTATACATACCCACTTCATAATAATTAAAAGTTATGGAGTTTTATTTATTCCATATCGTTTCACCCTCAGTTCCTCTTCTGTACTCCCAAATATAAAATAAACTATTATGATGTTCATTTTAGAAGCTGGAGGACATCCATTGCTTTACAAAGAAGAAAACTCCCTTTTTATGAGGAGTCACATGGAAAAGATGAGGGGTAACAAATGCAAGTTGCTCCTGGGGAGATTCCAAATGCACACAAGAGGAATATTTTCACAATGAGAAAAAATCATCCGCTGGAAAAATCTCCCTAGGAAACTGGTGGATTCCCCAACATTGGACAGATTTAAAATTCAGTTGAACACCTTGTCTAGACTGTGCTTTTGACAAGAAAAGTTGGACTAGATGGTCATCGAGTTCTATGTATTCTGTGACCTTTTGATTTTGTCTTTCATGTTCAGTGTGGAGTATAGGACCTCCTGAACTGCCTTCCCTCCCTCCCTCTCTCCCTCCTTTTCTTCCCTCCTTCCTTCCCTCCTTCCCAGATGTCCTAAAGCCTTTTTTCACTTGAGGATACTGTAGAGCACCTGGGCTTTTGTAAGAAGTCCTAACTGCTCAGTCTCCTTCAATTACCCTTTCTAGGGATGGTTTCCAAAGTCCCTGCCAACAGTTACACAAATGTGCATGGTTGCATCAAACTGACTTTGATATACATGATTTTTCAGGACTGAGCCAAGTAGAGAAGTTCAGATAAACAAAGGTTTTCCAAAACAATTTTCTTCAACTAGTATTTAAAATGTTCTAAGAAACACTTTCTTTTTCTTAGTGAAGGACTTTAACCTTAAGCCTCATTTTTAAAATGGCATATGTATTTCATATAGGAAACTAAAAATAACTGGCATTATAAAAGTCAAGTAACTTCACTTTAAAATGTTGCTTTAAATTCTAGAAGTTTCTTACTATGAAAAGAAATGCCACATGCAAAAAATATAAGGCTGTTCATCTATCACTATCCCTGATATACTACCAAGGATGTCTCTTTAGCCTTAATTGTTCTTCACTGAAGCATTCAATTTCATGTTCTCTGTTCTTGCAGTGCTTCCATCTTTGCTCAAAAACTGAGTTCTTTTTAACATTGAAATTGCCTGTGAACCAGATAACTATAAAGTTTTCAAATGTGGGTGGAAAGTCAATGTATTTTGCCTAAGAGCAGTGTGCTCTGTTTTTAATTTTTCCAAACAGAAATTCTTACCAGCTTTATCACATATTGACCAAGTGCTATATTTATTATTTATATAATGGCTTTAATAAATGAAACGTGAATCATACTTAATCATGACGTCGAAAATTGAAAAGAACTGAAAAACTCATATATGGTGAATTATTTGACCTTTCTTAATTAAAGATGGAGGCACAACACAGGTGTCTTCCTGTAGTTAGAAATAATACTCCTGAGAATGTATCTATATTGAAAGTTAAAATGTGTTTCTACTCAAAAGCAGTTCAAGCAAAGTGGAAACACAACTCCACATCACAGTCCTTATTCAGAGTGTAGTTCGGTGTTTATAACTTCTAGCACACCAAACGACGGACCCTGTTGTGTTTGATGCTGGTATAGACAATATAATTGGCCTCAGTAGGGTTTGTTTAACAGGAGAGAGAAAAACTAAATGCACTGCTTAACTTACCTGTCAGGTTATGGTGCTGATGATTATCTTTGTTGGGATCAAAGTGAAAACCATCAGAAAATGAAAGAGCAGAAATGGCAGACTGCTTAAAAATGAGCAGCTATCAGCAATTAGCAGGTCATTTTTTCTTTTGCCCTCTCTTAGCTCATTATTTTACTTTTTTTTTTCAACCATCAGGAAGATGTGAACTCCCTACTAGCCTCAAATGATCTTTATTTTAGATGGTTCTTACTTCCTGATTCATGCATTAAGTCTTAGTTACCAAAACAAGACATTTCTTTTGGTAAGTAAGATACTTACATATTTACACTGGATTTTAAACTAAAAACAGTATTTTGGATATCTGACTGCATTTTGACTACAGTTTTTTTCAGAGATGCTACATGACCCCAATCCCACCTTTTCTCTCTGAAAAATATAAGCTTTCAGGTTTGAGCTATTGACTGTTTTGAGAAGGAGCCCTGCATCTCAAAGTGGCCAGTTGTGGTAGTCCCCTACATATCAACATTTGGAGAAGAACAGCTCTTCATCCACCTTATCCGCTCTTTTCAGGATTTGGTGAATCTTTCGCTTGTCTCTCCTCCAGCATTGGTCTTCCAAGTCCAACTTGTTTAACCTGTCCTCACATTTGGTCCATCTCCTCAGCCACTTTAATTGTAGTTCTCTGTGCCCTTTCTAACAATATCTGTCCTCTCACAGATGGGGAAACTGAAGCTGTCCACAGTAACTGTTAATGGATTTAATCCTCAATTCTTAACTATTCATGTAATCTTCCATTCTGAATCTTGGTAGTTTAAACTATGGATTTTCTTGAGTGTGACTGGTGTAATATATTATCTTAATGATTATGTCACTTAAATGTGTGCTTTGAAAACAGTAACTTTTTTTTTTTTTAATGCATTATTCTTTGACCAGCATGGTGCCCTACAAGCTGAACACAGGGAAACTCAGCATTGCTGCACCTGCACCTAGCCCTGGCCTGGGAGCCTGGGTCACAAGCTGCAAACCTGACATAGATGACTGTGAGCCTCTGTAATACCTAAAAAGATATGAATTCCTCAAAATTGGATTTAAAACAGTCAGTGTACTGACATTTCAATAGCAGCAAGTACAAGTGAAGAAATATTTAGTCTTATTTGTATTTTGGCCAATATCTTGGTTCAACAAATGGGAGAGAGCTAGCCCTGCTGTTTCAGTCTCTATGCTCTGGTCTCACTGGTGGAACACAGAGCACAACAGTTGAGACTTGTAAAAACAGGGCACCAGATGTTGAGCCTATCTGGGCTGCTGCTGCTCACAAGGCCTCCATATGAATGCTGCTGGATGCAGAGTAGTGTGACGGAAAGGAGTTTATTTCTCCTGTTTGCTTGGTAATAAAATGTGTAAGTAGCATGCCAAACATCCCCCTGCTCCTTCTGGAGTTTCAGAGGCTTTAATCATTCACAAAATCTCCCAGACCACTTTTTCCCTCCTCCTCTCTCTTAAATGTTTTGAAAGCCTTGTCATGAGCAGTATAGAAAATGAGGCATAGATTAGATTAAATGTTTCCATCTGGAGTGAATGTAGCTGTAAATTAGTGGACTCAAAGAAAGTAGCTAAATGCACATTAAAATAAAGTCTTCCCAAAACACAGCACTGCTAATGATGTGACATTTAGTTATGTGTTCATAGACAGACTCTAACCAGTGTCAGTGGTGCAGCATTTGGCTTTGCTGGAAAGTGTGAAGTACCTGCTTGCAGAAGGTATAAGTTACCAAAGGGCAGTAGTTCTTTTCAATGTGTGTATAATTGCTGTTATTGATTTCAAAGCTTTGGAGTATTAAGTAGCTGACATTTTATGGTAGACTCGCATGTGACATATTGTGTGTTTACATAACCTGCATAGTTTAAAAAATTATATTTAAGTGTTAGACTCTCCTAAAATGAAACAAAATAATCATAACCCCCCAACCCCAACAACATTTCCCTCAAACACCAACAAACTAGTCTGTTTCTCTGCCTTTTTTTTTTCAATTATTTTTNAGAAAACACTACTTCGTTCAACCAAATCAGTCACAGAGGAGACAAGTTTTCACTTTCATATTTTTTAACAGTGTATTCATATTAAAAATGTTAGGGCTGCACATTCAACATTTACAAAAAATATCAGTATTTCTATAATTAAATTAACTTAGCTTTTGAAATTAAAACTACAAATACATACATAGAGAAAAAAGACAGGAAAGTGATCAATGAAAATTTAAACAAAATATCGAATTATAGAAGATTAACCTAGAGAAATGTGAAGATGTTTTTCTCTGTTTTGTGAGCTGAAGTGATTCACTGAGGGATCAGATGATTTTCTGATGCTGCAGACTAGAAGATGTGAAAGCAGGAAGGCTTAATTCTGGTAGCAATGAGCTTTCTAGTTATCTGCAAATACATCATGCCAGGTGATGCTTTCACATGTGCTCTCATTTCCTAAACATCCTGGTCTGGAAAGCATAGCTTTGCCCCCTTGTGTCCATTGGTATGGGTATTTTTCTGTGCTTGAACACATGTTATAACTGAGGCCACCAGTCCAAAAAAATTGTACGTAGACCTATGGAGATTATTCAGAGAGGAATTTCCAATTACATAACAAATGCTGTTAGTAGTCTGCTAACTTCTGGTCACTGTTGTCATTCCAGCAAGAAGATGTGACTGATGGTACGTTTTCAGGGCACATGGCAGATCTAACTCATCTCTGCTGGGAGGGAGCAGTCTGGCTCCCCTCAGACTCCCTCCTCAACTTGTCCCTGTGTATTGTATGTCAGTCTGAGCTGGTTCAGATATCAGGCCCCATCAGGGCAGATTCAACTCAGCAACCTGGCAGAAAAAGAACTCGGGTGGGTTAAAAAAAACCCATAGTTTTTCTGTGATATTAGCAGTTGTAATCAACTGATCGAAACCTGAGGAGCACAAGTGAATGGGATCTATCTGAAAGTGGATCTGGGAGAGGAGGCAAGCGAGAAGGGAATGGGGTCTTCCTTTGTGGCAGGAGGGCAGGATCAGATCAGGTCAACTGCACCTGGAACAATATCCTCTTGAGCCTGTGAGATTGCTAAAATGGCCTGGTACTTTGATGCCATGGACAAAAATTATCTCACCTGCTGTACCCTGCTTTTAACAGGACCTGCTATACTTTTTATTTTCATCAATTCTCATGCTCCCCTGGCACTTTGAGACTGCTTCATCTTGCTTAGCTAGGAGAAAACTCTTTAGATTCTTTGTAGATGGTGGAATATTTTCTGGCTAGTGTAGTGAATTGGATGGGCTCAATGAGGTTTTGGGTGAGTGCTGTAGTCAGTTAAAGAATGAGAAGGGGATTTGGTTGTCTTCTGATACTTCACCACATAACCTGAAAGCCAGTGATTGGGAATCTAGCAGAGCAAGGTGGGAAAGAGAAGTACAACTAGCAAATGTGGTAAATTTTATGCCATGGGGGGTGATTGTCATGGGCGTGTATAATTTTGGGGACTATATTTCACTTTATGTTATTTCTAAGTGATTACTAATAACTCTCTCTTTAGTATTTCCAGTCTTAAACAATAGGCAAGGTGTTATGTCTCATCGTCTTTTGCACAGCTAAGGGTACATTAATTTTCACTACTTGATAATAATAATGTAAAATTCTGCAGTGATTTTATGCTTTATTCATTGCTTGAGCATGATTTCACAACTTGTGAAATGGGAGTTGAGTACCGGTGGGGCAGAGAAAGCCCAGGACAACAGTAGAGAACCAAAGAAAATTCAGAACCGGCCTGTATCAACCTAAGAATAAGA
>WEIV01019613.1:50497-97113 GCA_013390005.1 Calyptomena viridis | reverse complement strand
AGTTTAAATTTCTTAATTTTGCAACCAGTTTTTTTCTACTTCCTAGCTACCCAGCTTTTCTGAACATCCCTTTTACTTTCTTTATATCTGTAAATCAAATGAGGATTTCAGTTTAAGCCTCACACACTGTAGTTTTCCTTCCCAGTCTATCAGAGGTGTTATTTTTATTTATTTTTAGAATGCATAAAAACATTTTGCCAATCTCTTAAAAATCCTTTAAGACACAGCTTATCTGTGTAAACTGACATTTAATCAATTTCTTTATTTACATTCTGACCTTAACTGTAGTTCTTGAAAGCACCTTACAAAATAAAAAATGAGTGTGTATATTTAACTGTAAAGCAACGGAGTAAATATAAAGCCTCATCAAGAAGATAGCAAGTTTATTTATTCTGATAAATAACAAATGAGTAAAGAGATTTCAGCTATTGTGGAACTGAATGAGAAAGAAGAGAGGAATGTATGAAATGACTAAAAACCTAAGAAGTCCCCTTAAATAGAGTTCACATCCTAGCTGATGGAGGATGAAAACATATGCCGTGTGTAAAATGACTTGCTATGACTGTACTAGTGTTAAAATCCTAAAAGCCTCATTATCTTTTTTGTTTGTTTGTTTGTTTTGCTTGAGGTTTGTACTTGTTTTTTATTTTTGAGGAATTTTCAAAAATAACGATACCCAAAAAGATTTGTGCTTTCCTAGATATGAACTTTGCTGTAAACGTTGTGAATATAGGAGGCTTACATGTCAGATCTGCTGTTGTGTTCCCATATTGCCTTTCTGCCTTTTTTTTTTTTCAATAAACAGTTTCAAAGTTGAACCAATGTAGATGTTTCTACTAACTTTTGATGGAGTCTTCTTTTGCAGGATCAGAATACTAATATTCCTAAACAGCTAGTCAAAAAACATAGCTCCTCTGTGGGCCTTTTTGTGGGTGCGTTCTTTCCATGAGTCATCATGCGGTACTTGAAAATAAAGCCTAAAGTGTGGAATAATTAAAGAATGTAAGACCATATCATGCAACACACTGAAAGATTAGTTTTTTTCTTATTTACTGGGTCATTAACATAGGGCCAGAACCAGATGTTTTTGTATTAACATGTTAATATATGCATTAAATTATATCCTTATTGTATCCCTTTTTTCGTCAATGCCTAGCTCTTAAATATGCTACTCTTTACTGCTCCTCTTCAGAGCATATACACATAGATTCTTCCTAACTACAGTATTGTGTAGTAAATAGCACCAGAAGGGGTGTTCTAATAAAAAAAATAACTTAGATGAACAAGTTACCCAAGGTATCTCTTGCTCCATGAATTATGAATACACAGGCAGTAGTGTATAGGGGTGTACGTAATGGCTATTTATTCTCTAAGATACTCTAGTTGAAACACCCTGCATGCATTGTGTTTTTCATCTCCTGTGCTGAGTGCCTGCAGGCACAGCAATGCTGTACTGCTTCTTCCATCACGAGCAGCCACCAGTGACCTTCTGCAGCCTTTCTGCAGTGTTACCAGCCTACTGACACAGCTGTAGTTGGACTAGATCAAACAGACACCATTTCAGGCAGACACTGCTGGAAGAAGATTTTATTTGGCCAGGTACCCAGTCATTGTGTGGACCTCAGCTCCTAGGGTTAAGGAAACGTTTAGAAAGCAAATGGCTGTAATAACCTTTTGGGACATCAGGCATTTGGTAGCCCTAATCATACTTGTTCTTTTACCAGATGAAAAACAAGGGTCCATTTGAGATTTATCATTATCGAGAAATGGAAATCTTCAGCTGCCTGTGGCATTCTCATAGCTTCAAAATCTACAGATGGTTGACTTTTGAAATGATTTCTGAGCAGGTTCACATGCTTCGGGTAACAATGTGGTTTCACTGAATTTTAAAACCCCTTTTGCAGTGCAATGCCAACTAAAATATTCAGATCCTGCCAAACTTTTCCCTGGCCTATATATGCTGGATGGATTATTGCTCCTAGACCTGTAAAAGCTGTATGTTAAAATATGAATTCTATCAATTTTCTGTGTAACTTAATGCATTATTAGTGATTTTCATTGATCCCATGGGAAAGCAAAATTACTAAAGTGAGCTTTTCAGGCCTTGCTGGAGGAGTTATCACTGCTCCACATATCATAGTTGTTCTGTCTCAGACAAGAGTATGCTGAATATCTATTAGATGTTTCCCAGGATGAAACAATGTGATTTCTAAGGCTGAGATGCATAATTCGTATTACATGATGTATTTTGGGTAGTCAATCCCTTAGTCTTTTGGGGCTGATGAATTGAAAGACTGTCAAGACCACATATACTGTTTCCTTACGTCTTTGGTTGCTTGGCTGTTATAGGGAGTTTACCCTTTGGCCAGCAGGACGGATTTGCCCAGACAACATTCTGTCACTAGCAACAAAGCTCATTGTATCCTCTTCTAAAGAACATTAGAAACAACTGATGATGAAGTTTGAGTTTCATCACTTGCTAAGTGTGTGAGCTGACTCTACTTGTGTTTTGGAGCTTCCCAAACCAGGTTGGGTTGTCCTTGGTCATAAAATCGAGTGTGATGGAAAAAAGCAATAGGCTGTTTGGTCTTTTTTTTAAATGATCATGTAAATATAAATAGTAGGGAAATTCCAGGATCTCCAATCTGTGAAACACCATGTAACCTATAGCAAAGATCTTAAGCATGTAAGCATTCTTCTTACTTCATGTGGCACACAGAAGCAAATAAAATATTATGCATTTCAAGATTGGCATTTTTTGCTTTCATTGTTCAAACCATTTTGTCATTTTAAAGGACTGGCACCAGGTGTGCTGTGGGCACTTTTTTTTAAGGATTATGATCTACTGATCGTGATTTTTAAAATGATCTGTCAGGGTACCCTTAGGCATTAGATGGTTTCTGTTGCTGGATAGACAAATGAAAATATTCATCTAATGACCTCTCATTTCAGGTACTAGACAAAATTGAGGATGTCAATGATGATGTTATTAAGAGTAGGAAGCCCTGTGACAGAATCCTCTCAAATTTTTGTTGTTGCCTGTCAGCGATTTACAACTGGCACTGTCTACTGACAGATGTAGTGACTCAGAGAAAAAAATTCAGGAGTTTCACAACTGTCATCTGAACATAAATTTAAGCTTTATTTTGCTCCTTTTTGTGAAATTGGAAGAAAAATTTGTTAGTGATCACACCATACTTTTCCAGTCTTTTTCTCACAATCTGACTGTTATAAAAGATGAAAATTTGAAATTCTGTAATTTCTGAAGCTTTTTTCAAAATACCTCCTATTAAATAATAAAGTAGAAGTTATTACTTTTAGGAAATAACAAGTGTTGGAAAAATATACACTTCCTTAAGTGGCTCCAAGGGAGATATCTAATTTCGTACTGATTTGACACTATGAATACTGTCAAGGGAAAAATTGCACTGATATGTAGATGAAGAACTGCATTCTAACCCTGTATGAAAGTTTAGGTAGGGGTAAAATGAGTATTTTAGTAATAAGGACACAACAATTTTTGCTCCTTAGCTTGGACAATTTCAAACTATTGCATGTCTCATCTGGTTCAGAGAACACTCTCATTGACTGAACAGCAGAGAATCAAGTCTGTAGTTTTGCATATTATTGTACAGCTATATTGAAAAAATCTTGTCATTAACTAGAAGAAAAAATATGACTTGTTCTCTAGGAGAGCTACCAATTTTTTTTCAACAATGTCTGCTTTCTCCAAACACAATAATATAGCTCCATCTTCAAAAGTGACTAGATGTGTTTCAGAGGATCATATAATTGCCTTCACCTTTTATACGTGTTTTTGATACTGAGTATGAAAGTTTGCTTGTGAATTAAGTAGACATGGATTAGTAAGGACCATTTATGATTTTGGTCCCTTTTCAAGAACTTAAAAAGTCCCTGGGAATACAAAAACCATGACAGATTGCCTGAAAGTTTGCAGTAAACACTCGTTTGAAAAGCTTGTAACAGCCTCCATCTGTTCACTGCACACTTGAAAAGGCTCACAGAGCCTATGCAGTAATACAAAGATTCCTGTGAGGGCAGATCTTTTCTTGGGAGGATTGTTTAATTTCACTGGTGCTGTTTAGGGACAAGAAACTTCCTAAATACTTATTAAAAGGTTTTTTTGTTTCGTTTTTCAGTGAAGACAATCATTCAAGTGGTTTTCATTCCAGCATTTTTTTTTGTACTGATAAGCACTGCAACTTGTTTCTTCTCAAAAGTTCTTCAACGGGTAAATGAGAAACCCTCAAGCATTAAGTGCATCAGCTTTTTGAACTAGTTTTTGACAGAACTGATTCTCATAAGGCTGTGATGCTGTGCATACATGCATACCAGACTTCAGTCTCAGTGCTCCATACAGGAGAATGCTTGAGAATTTAAATCCTGTTGAGCACCAGGACCTTATGCACTAAATTGAAATAATAATTAACAAAAATAAAAAGGATTTTCAAACAATCGACTGGGATCTACTTTATACTTAATGAGAATTTCTATTGATCTGGATTAGTTATTGTTAACTTGGATGATGTCTGTCTTGTATAATTATTCTCCTCTTGTGTTTAGTAGCAAGTTTTTAGGGGGATCTACCTTACAAAACTCATTTTGTGCCTTATCTCTTTAGTCTACTGGATAAACAACAAAAAATTAGAATGGTGTCAGGGTTCTTTGTAAAGTTCTTTCTGTCATAAATAATTTTGCAAAGTTTTGTGTGGAATATATTCAGACATAGATTCTCATAAATTAAACTACTTAACAATAATTTAAAATCAATTGCAATTCTTTATACAATGACAGAAATTTTGCAAAATTTCTGTGGAGTATGTTCAGATATAATTTCATATAAATTAAACTACTTAGGAATAATTTTAAATCAATTACAATTTTTTTTTGTAAAATGAAGGAAATGTTAGATACAGTAGAAATTATGTTAGCATTGCAGTTTCATATTTTGTCACATTAAAGCATGCAGATAGCCTATATTGTAACGGCACAAGGTAGCTTTCTGATATTTGGCTTTTCTGATAGCCAAAAGGATTTCTGTTTGACATTAAGAAAAAATTTTCCCTTTTTTCTATTAGTTTTCATATACTGTCTTGTTATAAAAATGCTGGGCTTTCAGCAGGGGGGAACTTCAAATGGTGTTAAAATGCTACAGGCTATTCAAGGTACAGATGATAAAGTCTGGAACATGTCAAAAGTGGTTTGATTTTAGTGTGATAGTAGCTATATCATGTCCCAGAAGGCAAAACCCTACCAAAGAAAAATCTACAAAATCTACATGAGAAAATTTCTCATTCTTCTTCATGGTACATGTACCCACCTAAAAGCTGAAGAGTTTGTATTGTAGGGGGATTATGAGATTAGGCACAGACTGAATTGAATCAGTGCTGATAGACTTGTTTACTGCATCATGTGTTACAGGATATATCCATCATCGCCTGGTGATTCAGCCCCATCATGAGTTTTGGGGCCTGCCTGACTCAAAAAATTGTGGATCCTGGAATTGAGCTCAATTGTACTAGGCACAGGTTCTAAGTTATCTATTCAGCCGCTTAGATGGTTTCTGCTATCATTTTAGGCATCTAGATCTGTGTTTAAATGTGAACAAATAATGATGAGCTCTCTATATGGTACTTGGAGAGAAGTAGTTCAAATGAACCACTCTGAGGAGAGATTTTAGATGACTAATTCAGAATGAGACAGATTTCCCTTATTACCAAATGAGGTGTCTGTTGATTTGCTGTCTTTATAACAAGGCAAGGTGACTGGGTTGGATATAACTTTGTGATGAATCCCACCTGAAGTTTTTCTGACTGGATAGATAGTTACAGTAATGTGTACTATAGAAAAAGTATTGCCTTTCCAGAAAAATTAATTTGCAATTTTTTTAGATATTCAGCAGTTAAATATATGGAAACAACACTTGTTTTAGCATTTCTTTGCATTTATTATTAACACATTGTAATGAAGAATGGATTGAATAATGGTTTTCTGATCTAGGTGCTAAGGATTCATTTTAAGAATTACTCTATCTCATGTAGCTCCTACCGTGTCACATTTTAAAAATGCAGTTGTTCAGAAGAGAAACCCTGCTTGTTCAATAAAGCAATAGGTATCTTCTTTTTGGAGAGGTAGTTAAGATAGTGCTTGAGTGGTATATAATTCCAGCAAAGGCACAAGATCTATCGGTTGAAAATATTTTGCTCACCTCACCACATCTTGTCTTTGAGCCTTCATCTGCATTTAAGTGATCCTTTGTTAAGCTTATCCAAATGTTTCTGCAACATGCCTTTGTGGCAGCTATTTGACAGCAAGGAGAAAGATTTCCTTTGCTGTAGAGTGCATGCTATCTCAGAAATTTAGACCAAGGTTTCATTCTGAATGGTAACAATATGATTACCATCTCCTGGTTTTACACTTTTAGAATTAAGAAAGATAAAAAAAATGTTTGTTGGAACAATTTAAGACATTTCTTTGGGACCAGTTGTGCAAACAACTTCCCTAAATGAGACATGAATACCCAATTCTACATTTTTGTATCAGAAAGGCTTAGCCATTTTTTTTTAAATGTTCCTTAGTCTTTTGAGTCCATGACAAGTCAATTTCTATTGGCATTAATTTAGGCTACTATTAAAACAGCCATAACTGTGTTTTTATCATGACTACTTGAGTTCCTCAGAAATATTTGAATTTACTTGATTATTTATTATATCAAACTCCTGAAGTTCTAACAGTGTTATTTTGACTCCGTAAAGGTTTCTGAGCTATCCCAATAGCCTATGGGGTTGGGGGATTTGATTGGATTTCATTAAACCTTTGGCAGGTAAAGAAGTATCATAGGCCCAGACAGACGATCCGTGTGTGCTCTACAGGCAGAAGCCAGGCTTGTCCCATTTCTGTTTTTCTCTCTGACATCTTTGCCTGACGCAGCTGTAAAACAAAATATGGGTGACACTGGAACTTAGTAGGGCAATGAGCTAAGATGTATTAAATGAAACTTAATCTTCATTCTGTGGGCACTGAGGAATGTAATGGGGTTGAAAAAAAGGCAGAAGTGGGGAAGGAAAGTGGAAATGTATTGTTTTGTTAAAATATTTAGGTGTATAATATGCTGTGCTGGGTCTATCCGAGCCCCAACAGCCTTAGCAGTGCTAGCAGATAACACTCCACTGTTTTGACTGCTGTGAGGGAGAGGCAGAGGGGACACGAGCAGGTCAGGTGACCCAGACTGACCAAAGGGATATTCCAGACCATATGACGTCAGCTCAGATATAAGAGAACAGCAGGGGTAGGGACAAGGGGTTGTCTCCGACGGCTGCCTGCTGAAGGGACAACCAACGCATAGGGCCCTGATTCTCAGGACGTGAGCTGACCTCGTGGAATGGGAAGTAGAGATTAGATTCTCCTTTGCTTTGCTTCCTGCTCGCGCAAATCTTTTTTCGCTTGTATTAAACTGCCTTGTCTTAACACCCACGAGTTGCTGTCATCTTATTGGTAAAAGGGAAGGGGTGAGAGACTGTCCGGGTACTTGGCGCCCAGCCAAGGCCAACCTGTTACATATGCACGTTATCCTTTAACACAACACTTCTTAGAAGTATTTTCTCTTTAGTTGTGATCTCATAATTCCCCTTCAAAAAACAAAATATTTATAATGTAACATGTATGTTAAAAAATGTGTGAAATTATTAAAAGTATTTAGAGGAAACATTGGTTAAAATTAATTAATAATATGTAGAGATCTTTAGGTGTGGAAAAATATGAATTCATTCATATAGAGAAACTATATTACAAATGCAGAATGAGAAACTGTAGTTCCTTGCTACAGTCCACATCTTTACAAATGATCCATTACCTTTATGGCATGACAGCACACAACGTAAGACAAGTATTTGTCAATGAGAATGAAAGTTTGCAGAAGTCAATGAACTATTCTAGCTCAGCTTTGATTATTTTTTCCAGTAGTGTGGGAGGAAAAACTATTCTACACAGGCAGTTCTTGAAAGATATTTGACATTGCTGCAACATCAGCCAGATACACTAATGTAATGCTCTGTAACAACTCAAGCCTCATTTTCCTACAGACGATTGCCTGGAATGGTTTATTTAAACTTGAAACCTGAAGAGACTTCTGGGTCCATAGACATTATTGGCATCTTTGTGCCCTACATGCACCAGGTAGTCAAGAGATTGCTATGATTATTAAGCACTGAATTCATCCCTTGGGGTAGAGTGATTAATTTGCCTTCTAAAATGTGCTAACCCAGAATCTTAAAATATACATTCACCTGTTTATGTATTCCTAGTGGCCACAGGTGTTGAATTCTTGCACCGTATAAAATTAAGTTCTTCTGACTTCATTGTTTTGAGTGACTAAAACTATTCGTAGCTCTTTTTTCATCCAACATTACATGTGTGTCTCCTTTTTTTGCCCATCCCTCCTGGTAAAATCTGAAAAATGAAAAAAAGAAAAACAAAACAGAGCCACTGGTGTCTTCTTGAGTGAATTTTTTTTTCCTATATTGAAACTGCTACAAGTAATCCGCTTTGATTATCGAATTATTGGAAATATCAAATTGCTCAAAAAAAACCCAAAATGTGGGGCCCTTGTTAATCCATATTTAAATTGCAAGTGTATTCTACCTCCCATATTTTATAGACATTCAACATTTTGCCAGCAGTGTAATGGATCCGTATTTTCATCTGTAGAGCAGCCATTTTGCTTTTTATTACAGCAGATGTTTATTTTGGACTGGAGAGGGTTTTTTTAATTCTGCAAGCTCCACCCATCCAAAATTGCCTGAGCCTTTCCTCAAGAGACTCTTTTCCTGTGAATAAAATTGCAGTTTTCATTTTTTCAAATTTGTATAGGCATTTCTCTATTATTTAAAATCCCAATAAGAGTTGACTCAGCCAAATAAATACAATTGCATTTCCCTTATTTTTCCTTGGTCAAAAAAATGATGGAAGTGTTCCATTACTATCCAATTACTTCTTAAACTGCTTAAGTTAACTATGTCTTTTTTATTTTTTTTTCTTTCCAGTAGATTTTTATTGTTTTTACCCTCTGAACTGGTGAAGATGGAGAAAAAGAAAATAGTATGGTGTAAAATTTAAATGAAGTTCAGACTCAGAAATGTGTTCTCAAGAACAGTTGTCCAAAACCAGTAATTACTTATATCATCTATGTATTGAAAACAACCAGGAGACATCCGCCTAAGACTTCCAGCTAATTACTGTAATAGAAGTCCAGACAGTTCCCATAAATCTGAATGGTGTAACACTGCAATAGAGACAGCAGACAGGAATTTGAAATCTACTTCTTTATTGGTATTGGCAGGACAGAATTTCCAAATAGACAGTAGTGCTTCCTACCACAGTAGTGTCACTGTGAAAAATAAGAATTGATCATAATCTAACACAACCATGTCACTCAGAAAAGAGAGTGAACAGCTGTTGTGTTCAGTGGGTTTATTACAAAAGCACTTTTTATTTTACCATCAGGGAAAATAAAGTAGGTGAAACAAATGGAATGTGTGATCTTAGACTTAACCTTATATACTGCTGAAAAATCCTAGAAGAGAGAAAGAAGTATCTAGTTAAAAGCAGAAGCCACTAAAGCGCCAGCAGTGTGCTCACTGTTCAGTTTATGTAAGAGTTTTTTAACAAAACGAGGTTGCTGCTTCCAAGTCCTTGCAGTACACTCAGGTTTCTAATTATCTCAGGTGTGTTAAATTCTTGCTCAGGGAGTGTATGCCCAAACCTTCATCTTTAGTATACCCCATCTAATTGTAACCTCCCAGTCTTTCCCAGCCCATGCAGTCAGCAACTGGCAAACTCCTTAATAACTTGCAATCCTGAGCAATAGGTCTATGATGAATAATTTGAGTTTTTTCCCATTAATAAGCAGAAAGAATTATAGACTCCTTGACATTCAAGTAGCTATACTACTTCAGCTCCAACCTCTCTAGCCTGCCGTGAATGATACTGTGATTTTTAACATTATTCCAATTTGATGAACTTTCATTATCTTATCTTCTTAAGAATAATGAAAGTGTTGTATACCTTCACATAAGCTGTATTTATCATGGTATATACACTACGCATAGGTGTTGTAGAGCTACCATAGTTAAAAGTCCAAGTTCACCCAGCCACTTGCGGTGTGATTTGCAAAGGAATTTATATTTTTATGAGATTTCAGAGAGAACCTGGTTCTGCCTATATATTTACCACTGGAATAAGGAAGTCCAGACTTCCTTGGAATATTTGTAAATGCAGTGTTAACAAGGATGTTCCTACTGTTGCCAGTATCAACATCTGTGAGGTTTGTTATACACAATATTGGCTATATTGTGGGTTTTTTAATAAAATCAACCTAGAAGATCATATACAGTTTTCATGTTAATTTTATTTTTCAATACTATTTATATTCAAGAAAGATGGCATACGAACAAAATGGGATGAAAACAGGGAGAAAAAAATCCTAAAGAAAATGAATACATTGTAAGACTCTTCAGGAGACTCTATCCCTTCATGTTAATCCTGACCCAAAAGACTGGTATGCCACTTTTGGACAGCAACTTCCAGTAGTTCCACCTTTTATTTCTGATTTTTACAAACACAGCATCGGGTATTCCAATCTCATTTTGGACCTTAGGCAAGACTTCTTAGAAGAGAAAGGCTTCAATGTGTCAGCTGAAACAAGGACATGAGTAACCAAATCACTCTGTAATAAAATTTGCCTCATTGCTTTTAAGAACTAGCAGATGGTTTCAACTTTATCTCCCATTGGAGACAAGCTGATTGAATTCAGTTTTTGCTTAATGGCTGCTATCTGTGGAAATGAAGATAAAAGAACTAAGCTAAAGATTGACTATTCCTGTACAGCCAAGTAGCAGAAAAGGTTCTGCATATGTGACCAACGGCCCCACTTGTAAAAGCTGCTTTTTCATTTATTTGATGACTGGCAGTAAGTGATACTTTCTCACAGTGTGCAAGTAAGAGAGTAGAGTGGTTTCCTATCTCACTGATTACAGTCAGACTTAGCTCCATATATATATATAAACCAAAATATTTGAAAACAGATTCACCAAGTCCTCTTGTTCCCTAGCTCTTATACAGTCACCTAAGATGCTGCCAAAATAAATAATTCAAACAGAAATTAGACTGACACAATCTTACGAATGTGAACCTTACTACAGAAACCAAATTTACTGGGGCTATTGTGTGCATCAGAGTTGTTTAAACTGAATGCGTATCAATAGAAATACACAGGGAAACTGCCCATTTTGAACTGCACTTTGTTACTTGAAATACAGAGAGACAAGGTTTGAAAAGTTTGAAAATACTGGAGTATTTGTGCTGAGAAATTGTTGCTGCAAGTTTCTTCTCCTCTCATTGTTGCCAATAGCCAATAGTATGCAGACGTAGTTGTTGGACCTACATATAGTCTAATCAAGGAGAAGATTTATGTCTGAGGCTCAGTCAACACCCCTTGGTGGTTTAAAAGTGCAGAGCCATCACTAAAATCACTTTTCTCGGATATTGCAGCTTGCCTGGAAAGCAGCGATCCCACTTCTGTCTGGCTTGACCAGCACAGTGGGTAGCCAGAATGTGGCTGGAATTTGCAGATTCTCTCTGACTGTTGGACAGGCCTCCCAGATGATGATCCTAGAATTAGTCCTGAGACATCTTTTTGTGAGAATTTTGCAACTTTTAATTTTTGTTTTGAATTTGCGTGAAATGTCAGTGTCTATGTGTAACCGGATTCTGGTCCGGAGCTGGGGAGGTCACTAAGAGTTTGTGGGGACCTCAGCTCTTCTTGCACACAGTATTCCCACCAACATAACAATAAGAAACTATCTCCAGGAAGATTCTAGACTTCTTTGCTCTGGTATTTGCTCATAACATCTCTCCACCAGTACAGTAGAGACAAGGTACAAGGTCACAAAAGCATTATGATTCCGGTATATTAGTCAAGCTATGGGGTTGTGCACACACAGCTGTAAGACTGATGGACAGGAGCTGGGTGCCATATCTTCAGTCTCCAGAAACGCATTCCAGAGAAATTTGCGCCTGTTCTGTACATGTGGTATTCCTAATGAGGAAGTCTCTTTGTGGTCTACAAAATGATCATGTCCTTTGTAAGTAAAAATGCTGTTATATTTTCTCTTTAATTGCTGGTGCCCTAACACCCCATTATGAAGTGAGTTCTTACAAGTATATATGCATCAGGAAATTAGAGGAAATAGGAAGTCAGGAATATGGAAAAATTAGCATATTTGCAGGAGAACTCTTTTAAAATATGGTTTTAGGGTTTTTCTACAGAAAGAGAGTTGTTCCCTGGGTGATTATTTAATCTTTTGCACTCAAGGAGAAACAAATACGAGACACACCATTCAGAATGTCTTCAGGGGCTTTCAAGGCTTGTCATTTGTTAAAGGGGTAACAAAGGAGGAGTGATCCAGGGAGACACAATACTGATCAAAGGTGGAAGAATGAAGGGAAAAATGTTTGAAAACATGTTATAAAATGTTCACAAGTTGCAAAGACATTGAACAACTGCAAAACTGATCCAAAGAAGGCATCTAATCCTCTTAATCTTTTGCTTCATCAGGGGAAAATGTTGGACAAGAGGAAACATTTTCTGTGTAGTAGAACATGATAAGCACTTCAGTTAGAGATCTGCTTGAGGCTACATGCTGAACGGTGACCTACTGAAATTATTTAGACTGAGAACCATGGCAAGAATTTCACACTTTGTCTGTCTAGGAAAGCAGCTTTATCATACACATGATCTAAAATGTGCTGAAGTATTTATGTATTTTTTGCACATGGTCTTATTTATTTCAAGATTTATGTGTTTTTCTCCACCACATGTTACTTTTGGGAATGTGAATCAGTGTTTATGCTCTTGACAGAAAATATCCTTATTCTTACCTGTTTGTATTCTTTCTCCTTTGAAAAAACTATGTGACAAAATCATTCACATTATGTTTTTCTAATGTTGGCAGATATGGCTGTAACTTTTAACTCTTTCTTTTTCTCTTTTTTTTTTTTTTTTTGTTTTTTCCATACCATCAGAAGGAAAGCAGGCTAATGAATCTGAACAGATGTTCAGCACTCTGATATATATTTTATCAATATAAATAGTACAATAGATAGATACAGGGAGATAGATTAGATAGATAGCTAGATAGATAGATAGATAGATAGATAGATAGATAGATAGATAGATGATAGATAGATAGATAGATAGATAGATAGATAGATAGATAGATAGATAGATAGATAGATAGATAGATGGATAGAACAACTCTGTTAAGAGGGAAGGAGTTTACAGTTTAGAGTTGTGTATTGCTATACTTTAAAGGTTCTGTAGGGATTCTAACACATCCAACAGAATTGTTTCCATGTGTGCTAAAGATTTAATATTAAAACATTTGAGTATGCTTTAAAAGTACAACACCTCACTGGACAAGGATGCAAGACCAGAGGCAGCTTAATAGCCACTGGCAATGCCTGGGCAAATCTGACCAGCCCAGAAGAAGATTGGGAAACAGAAGATGATGAATGACTAGAAAATTTATGTATGTTATGTATTTTTGTCAGCACATCATAATTTAGTAATCTTTTGGGACTTTTCCCCCTTTGGGAGGAAAGACACAGAAGCCATTACAAAGATGTCTATAAGCACTTCTGTTTCTTTCAAGACAATAAACATAAAACTTGCACACGCTACACATTATGCTTCATTGCCTAGAACACAGTGGAATTTCATAATAGGGATGTGACCTATAAAATTCAATAGAATTATAATAGGTATCTGGAGAAATTCAAAATTGTTTAAACTTTAACAGTAAATTATTTCTTCTGTGTGCATTTTCATAGGTCTGTAGCACCCTATAGCAAGCAAGACATTTTCGTAAAAAAATTTGTTAGAAATTGGGTAGTGTTTTTTTTTCCCCTGAAGAACTTCATATATGGAAATAGTGAGTTACTATGACAGGCTGCTACACTGCTCTTGATCTCAGACCTTGAATAGCCATTCAGGATATTGTAGTTTGCAGAAATAGCAAATGCTTAATGCTCCTTGAGAAAAGGACCTTCTATTAAGAAGACAGGGAGTGGAGTATGATGAACACACCATGGAGAAGTACAGGAAGGATGTGGGGACCATGGTATACTCTAGTGAGATGAATATCATGAAATAGGGAGTTAATCTAGCATTTTAGGAGAGAGAACTTGAGCAGAAAGTACACTGAAATAGATGACTCAGAAAGAGAAAGATCAAATGTAATCAGAATCTTTAATCACAAATTGCTCTAGTAGACCTGAATGAAAATTATTTTAGGAATGAAGATAGAGTGGTTACAGGGTGCATCTGCAAATTTTAGTTTGGATCAAACTAGTATGCTTCTGAAGTGGATTTCCCAGTCATTTCCACAATCTGTGCTGCCTTTCACAAAATAAACCAGTTTTGGAGCATTTTATGGGACTACTTTTTGTAGAAAATTATATCAAAAGTTGGTCTGTAGGATCACTCCATAATACATTCCAAATGCTGGTGGTTGTCAATCAACAGGTCCAGAGCAGAGCTTGGAATAAAGTCTCCCAAAACACAAAAAATGTGACCACTGGTTCTCAGAAATAATATTTTGCTATATAGATAAATTCATACTGTAATGCTCTTATTAATGAAAATATAGCCAAAGAGTTATTTAATGGGAGAAAGAACTGTAAAGCTCCTTCTATTTGGTAAAGAAGGTATTTTTTATTTTGCTAGAAGAATATAATGTGCAAACTGAAGTTCTTCAATAGGAAGCAGAAAAAGAACCTGTGGAAAAGTGTTCGTCAAGTGCTAAAGAAAAATGTGTAGACCTGCTTGCATGAAGAAATTTTTGCAAGGCTGTGCTGCTGTATATAACATTGACACACTTCTACTGCAATGTAGAAATAATGGGTGAGACCAATTTACAATTTTCTGAATCTCATTTGACAATCAGTTCAAAATAATTCTTACTGGTTTTGCAGACTGCAATTTAAGATTGTGGTTTCCCATGTACTTTTTCTTCATTCAGAATGACTTGTTTACTAAAGTTTGTAAATGGATTCTATTGCAACATTTATTTTGATAAATCTAAATCTTGAAAGGTATGAGTGTTAAACAGAGGTTAATCTAGCAATCTTTTATGTGAAAATGTGTTCCACAGGGCATTGGAGTGTCGTAGTAAAAATAAATCTGATAAAATAAGCAATGAAATTAGAATTTTGGCTTAAACTACTTTTTCAAGAAATAAGTTATCCTAAGCTTCATCCTAAGATTTGAGCCAGCAGCTATTATTTGTTGTGCATAGCAACTATTTCCTTACTAAAAGTCTAAATTTATTTAAACTACAGTTGGACATAGAATTTCTTGGTAGAGTTACAGATACCATTAAAAAAAAGATATATTGTTATTACTTGAATTTTAAAACTTAGTTCTTCATAGACAGCAAGTAAATGAGAATATTACATGTCATTTCATTTTGAATAATATTGAATGTCTTAGTTCTGTGTATCTCTGTTTATTTTATAATCTAATCCTGTCCTAGGCATCCCCTTTAGTTTTAAACAAAGGTTTGAAATATCTTTTTTGACAATTAAAGCATCGCCTTTCACACAGCTAAAAGCTTTGATTTTGCATTTTTTTTATTATTATACTTGAAAAACTTTCAGCTAAGCTGACATGGATACAGCTAGGGGGTATATACAACTGCCTGAGATAGGTAATAACCACTAGTGATGCAACAATAAGAATCTTCTTCCAATATGTTAATATTTCAGTATTCTTCATATTTCAGCATATGGCTGAAATAGTTCTACTTGTAGAATAAGCTCGTAGCTGGATTTCCATGATTCTGAAAGTGTTTCTTGAACAGTCCAGTTAAGTATTAGATATGGGCCATGGCAACCTTGTGCAGCACTACAGTCTGGGGGAAGAGTGACTGGAAAGGTGCCCAGTGGAAAAGGACCTAAGAGTGCTGATTGACAGCTGCTGAACATGAGCCAGCAGTGTGTCCAGGTGGCCAAGGACAATGGCATCTTGGCCTGTATCAAAAACAGTGTGGTCAGCAGGACAAGGGCAGTGATTTTCTCCCTGTACTTGGGCACTGATGGTGCCACATCTCAAGTACTGTGTTCAGTTCTGGGTGCCTCACTACAAGAAAGACATTGAGGTGCTGGAGAGTGTCCAGAGAAGGGCAACAAAGCAGATGAAAAATCTGGAGAGTAAGTCCTATGTGGGGTGGCTGAAGGAGCTGGGATTGTATAATTTGGAGAAAATTAGGCTTGGGGGTGACCTTATCATTCTCTACAACTACCTGAAAGGAGGTTGTAGCCAGTTGAGGGTTGGCCTCTTCTCCCAGGCAACTAGGGACAGGACAAGAGGAGGACTGAGCCAGGGGAGATTGCGTTTAGATATCAGGAGGAATTTCTTCATGCAAAGGATTGTTAAACATTGGAATGAACTGCCAAGGGAGGTGGTGGGCTCACCATCCCTGGAGGTGTTCAAGAAATGAGTGGACATGGCACTTAGTGCTATGGTCTAGTTCACAAGATGGTGATCAGTCAAAGGTTGGACTTGATGATCTCAGAAGTCCTTTCCAACCTAAATGATTCTATGACATGGATATTAGCTTTCAGATTTAAATTTGAATCATTAAATAGAGGAAGGTTGTCTGATAATATTAATTATTAGAGATTTTTGCAGCTTTTACAAAAGGCGTTATTTCCTTTGCTTGCTGCAGTCTAGAGGTAATACCCAAGGTACCATGTGTGACCACAGACCTGGAGGAAGTAAATATAATTTCCATATGCTAGCTACATTGCTCAGATCTCCTGGTCTACTTGATCCACCCTTTACCTGGAAATTTCCCAAGGAATGGAGTTGATCCTGCACTTCATATCACAGAATTCTGTTCATTGTATGAAGATTTGAAGCTTTTTCCTGTTGAGGGAAAACAGGGGAGAAGAAAATGAAATGAAAACTTGAATTAAGACTGCGATGAAATAGTTCTAACTTCCCTCCTAGGCGGTTTTGAGGGATATTTTTCTATACAAAAAGTACATGCGTGTACATTTCATGCATTGGGTATGGGAATGTGTGCAGTAAGAGGGAAATATCTGTAATTCTAATGTGTTCTATATCTTTAACCGCGTATACATCTTTAAAAATATATTAAGGTGAAAGTATCACCTTAACCTTTTGTCTGTATACACCCTAAATTTAAAGCTTGTGTGCCCACAATCTGATGTAAAATTTTATTTACACGGTATTCAAAGGAATTAGAAGCAGAAAAACCAGAAGAAGGAACATGGGAAACAGACAGGGATGAATATGGTAGACTGCTCCCTCATATACTCTTGGAATCTCATCTTTGCAGGAGAGATGTAAAGAAAGAAAGTACATTTTCCACAATTAGTGGCCTTCTTCTGTTATATATCGCTTAAAACATGTTTTTATATAGAGTTATGGCTGCTTTTACAGTAGATTTCCCACATCTGGCATCTTAAAGAAGAAAGAATGACTAAAATGCAGCTAAAAAGAGCAAAGTGAGAGATTATTTACTTTTAAACTAGTGGCTAAATGTTAAAGATGCTAGAAATGTCCTATAATTTTTATTATGATTCACTTATTGTCCCTTTTGTGTAATATTTTGTCCATGGTTTGCCAATGAGGATGAAATATATATATATTTCAATAACAATGGAGGATATATCTATTTTTCACATAGATGTTTCATATATAGCACTTCATGTTGTTTCTGATGTTGTAATTTGAAGGTAAAAATGGTCTTAATAGATTAGACATTTGATCCTGATTTATATTCTTTTTCTGACTAGGGTTGTTATTGTACACTTCTATAAAAGATGTAAAATTCTCACCAATTTCTCACAGTGCTGTTTTGCTTTGTGCTGTGTACACACCATGTGATTTTGGAAAACACATCCTGTCTTTGAGCCACGTGCAATACTGAAGCTGCACTTTGTGACAGTCTCACTAGGCCAGCACATTGTCCCTGTCAGTGTCCAGGGCCAAATGTTCCAGAAAAAGGTGTAAGAGAAGCAGAAGGGGACAACTTTTAAATATCATGACCACAGAGGAAGTTTCTTATCTTCCAGTCATCTAGTTAGTAGCTGCTTTACTTTGGAAGCATGAAGATCTAGACCCCCTATGAATTTTAACCTTTTTAATATATAGACACATTTTGGCAAACTGGGAATTGAAACACTGGATTCCAGTTTTGTTCTGGAAGATAAATTTATATTGCCATTTAAAAAGCATTTATGAAAAATTACAGCACACAGGTAGTTACACTATGTGCATTTGCTCTCATTAGTTGGGGAGAAGAGCTGAGCTTTAAAAGAATTACATTAGCTACTGTATGAGCTTCTAAGAAACATCACGCTGTGAAATGGGACAGGTAGTAGATGATTACTGGTAGGATGTATATGGTAGTCCATAGACAGGAAGAAAATTTTAAAAGAAGATTCTACTCTTTTACAAACAAAACATGGAGAGACTAATAAAGCTTGCATTGGTGTTACAACTCTTATTGCCATTGGTTTGCTATTTTTCAGTCAGAGCTATTTCAGGGAGCTATAATGCAACATTGCTTTACACAGCACACTGTTTACAAATTGTTTGCAGAATCACTTACATTCCTTGTTGGAGTTAATGTTTGCTATGTAACTCAGGTCCATGGATCATCAACTTAGGGTTACCTTCTTTCCTGAGGTCTGTCCTTCATTGCATCTTTTCTTTCTACTTCTCTGAATCTCTTTCTGTGCACCGTTTAACACCATTTTCAAAAGCAGAACCCAACTACTAAACAGATAAATTACATAATATGGTATAAAACTGCTCTGTAATGAAATCAAAGCCTATAAATTCAGTGATGAGATTAGCTTTTTTATATTTTTAATCCTTTGGTAGATGCTGATAGTCTTCATCTGTACCAACATACTGAAATTTCCATTCCACATAAGCTTTGTAGGTTCAGAATCTATTCTTCAACTAGGAACGTAGCCAATAAATAATATATTACTTGCATCTATATCACTTAATAACCTTATGACCCTCTGTTGTGCCCTTGCCCTGTTGTACATGGGGCTTTTTTCTTGCAAACACTGAAAAATGGATTAATTTCAATGATAAGATTAATGCCATTGAAGAATAATTTAGCTTATTCCTTATGAATTGCAACATCCAAGGCCTATATACCTTACTGTCTAATCTTGTGATTCAGTTCAGATGATGTTACAATTTCACACAAAGGTCCATTGATTTATTGTTAGAGAGTGATGTGGAAACTGATGATCTGTTGGTGCTGGTAAATATGATGAGGGAAGAGCTACCCAGTCATTTTCATGCAGAAAATGTGGATGTTTTAACTGACTGAAGTTTATCTCTGTGTCTAACTTTTCATCAGTAAATAAGGGTCAGCCATCTGGCAGTGATAAATTTGGCTGGAATGGATTCCATCTGCTAAAATATGATGTAAAAATGTTCTGCTCTTCCATGGCACTGGCATGACATCTATGATTAGACGAAATAAAGAAGCTTGAAATGTGAAGGCATTAACAAAATTATTTCCATTCTGAGGAACTGGAGAGATGTCGTTGAAGGGTGGGACTAAATACAGACCTGTAACCAGGGCTTATCTGTTCACAGGTAAGTTTTTCTGGAAGTTAATGTTAACTCACAAGTTAAAACACTGAGTTCACTCTTCCTCTCCACCTTCAATCTACCATTGACTAAACTATTACGTATATTCATGGCCTAGAGAATCACTTATTTGAGTACATAAAGATGTAGGTTTCTCATGTGGACGTAGAATTTTATGCTACCTGGCATCCAGCTGTTTACAGCTGTGCAGCTTGCAATTTACTAGAGGAGCTGAAAAAATAGGAAAGGCTTTCCACTGCTTTATCTACAAGCTGAAGCAGGCAGCTTCTATTTTGATGGATCAGTGTAAATATATCACAATAGGGGTTCCAGGGATCCTATTTTTCAAGGTATTGATTTTGCCTGAAGAATTAACAGGTATGCTCTAGAGCTGATGATAAAACTTTTTTCTTTGCTTTTTCGTTATGCTGAGACATGACATTTTATCATCAAAATTCAGGATCTTCTGCATAGATAAGGTCTGTTCATATTGGCTAATTTGTGTTTTCTAGTCTGCGATTGGCTGATGCTGCCAAAATAAAATAACAAAGACATATCTATGGCTATCAATTCCCCAATAATCTCAGAAGTCCTTTCAAAAAGGACAGTTGAAGTGAATTCAGATGAATTCAATATCAAATTTTTGAGACTCGTTTAAGTATAGAGAAAAACTTTTATTAAAACAGAGAACAAAAGCATATGTTAAGAACACCCTTATTTTAAAAGAAAATACTAGGTACTAGTTCCGCCCTTTTGTTCAAAGAAAACACCCTTATCAAACAATAAAAAAAACTGGGAATTGAACTAATTATCTGAGGGTAAGCAGAAAAAGGGGGGGAAGAAACAAAAAAAAAACAAATAAAAAATGGGGTAATCCTCTCGGTCAATCCAGAAACGTGTGTTGCAGGGGAAAAGATCTGAGCTGCAGCAGCGACCCTCTCAATACCGGGCCCAGAGCCACCCCCCGCACCGAGAGGCCACTACAACTGGGACACCCCGGGGCCGCGGCGGGCGAGAGGGGTGAGAGGGGAAGAGGGGACCACCAAAACCGTGCCCCGGTCCGAGGCACCACAGCGGGCAGGAGGCCCCGGGCCTCCCCACGCTGAGGCGGCAGACTGAGGGGAGGGGGAAGGGGAAGAGGGGCCAGCCCCGCAACACCCCGCTGTGGGACAGGGGCCCCGGCCCCGCCTGCGCAGGCACACCCCCCACCCGCAAACAAAAGTGGAAAAAGCTTTCCTCAAAACAAAACCATAACACAAGATAAACATTATTTTAAGTATTCTAACATATTTTTCCTCTGCATTATGCCAGTTTTGAAAGGTGAAAATTCTACATGCATTCAAGTGACAGAGCAGTTTTAAGGAATTTGGAGAAAAACTGCAGCTCTTCCATATGTGAGCAGTTTCTCCAGGAACCCCACAACCTTACAGTAATTGTTTCCAAAATACACCTTTCAGTTTAATTTGAAGACTTCCTTTAAAATTAAGAAAACATTTGTGAGAAGTGACATATGGAAAACTCTGATCATAATTTCTTTTTTTTTCCTGGGGCAAAGCAAGCTGCTTTCTAAATTATCATGTGCCAGAGAGGAAAGATGTGAAAATAAGGTTCTGTGTTTGACCCTATTCCGAAGACTTGAATTGTAATGCGTCCTACAGAATTACCCAACAGGCACCATGTTAGTATGACATTCTCTTTATAAATCTAGGCATGGTATGCCAACATATCTTCCTCAATGGCTGCCATAATGTGAATCAGTAGGCATTTAGTTTTATAGTACAATGTACAACTTAATTTTCAAAAATCAATCCTCAGTAATTGGTTTAGTAGTTAAGAATAACTGACTACTGTGGTGCAGTAGAGAAGCTATTCTGTCCATTAGAATGTCTGTAAGTGTGAAAATTGTTCATTTGTGACCACAGCCAAGAGAAAGGTTTTAACAACTTCTTTTGCTTTACTTTAGCAGAAGGCAGTTAAGCAAGAAGTTTGTGCAGGTTGGAATATTTTATTAGATACACCCTCACCACTCTTCTTTTTTGTTGTTGTAGGCAGTGATACAGTTGCTTTGTGTGTAGCCAAATCTCACATAAATGCATTAATTCCAGTTCAGCAAGAACTCAAGAAACATTGGGAAATAATGTAGGATTCAAGTAAATACAAAGAAACTTTGACTAGTCATCCACTTTTGTGTGTATAATGACATATATAAAAAAAAATTGGCATATTTTAAAATTAAAGCAAACAGAATGAGTAGAATTTTAAGGCTGTGTTCCTGAGAGAGGGATTTAGCTGTAATTTTCTTACACTCCAATAAGGAGTACATGAGCTTAAATTAGGCAATTACTTACTTGTTTTGCTGACTTAGGGTCTCAGTAAAAATACTACTGTGCAAAATTTTCAAAAATGCTTTTTAAAGGAATGTAGCTTTTTTGTTTCACAGACTTTGTGTTTAAATGCCATGTATTTTCACTGATGCCAAAGACAATCCTACTTCCTTCCCGCCCTTAAAATTTTCATTTAAATATGGTGCTTGATTTTATCTTTGGATTTATGGGTGACTTCTCTTACTATTCCCAAGGCTTCCTTTAAATTTATAACTTCTTATTGTTGAAGTCATGACATGTAAAAATCAACCTCAACTTATATTTAAGCAACTTGTAAAATGTTGATTCCTTGGCTAACTCCCCAAAAAACTTGTACCCCCACAAAGTACATTTATTTGAATACAAGTAGACTTGTAAAAAAAGAAAAAGCAGAAACATTTAAAAGTTTTATTAATGTGAGAACAAACACGTCATATAATTTTCTTTTCTCTTATTTTGTTTTAAAGAGAATACTAAGCATGTGCTTCAACAATTACTGAATATACTTAGTTGTTTAGAACCTTTACCTAATTCGTGGTCTGAAAAAAACAAATATGATTAATATAGAGGACATCAACACTCTAGTGCAAGATGCTGATGCTCAGAAAGTAATGTTCATTTCAGAATTTGACAGCAGGCATGTTATTACACACTTGTTTCCCTCACTTATTTTTTATCTTCTTTGCTCCAATATTCCATTCTGTAGGGTATAATCTGAAATCTGATTAATATAAAGGCATTACTAGATCTAGAGATTTGTGTAACAGGTAGTAAATTGAAAACAAACATAGTACCTTCACTTTCTTCACAAATATTGTTTCATTTCAAATCGTTGCAATATTAGTAGAATAAAAAAATACATCAAAAATTCATCCTTGCCTGCCTGCAGCTTAAATTCAAATTTATTTTTTTTTGTGTGTAGGCAAATTGCCTTTACAGAGAGCTTTCGGGTTTGTTATTTGTCTCCATTTGCTGAAGTAGCTGAGTATTGTCCAAATGGAAAAATAAATCATAGAAAAAGCTTATTAGCAAATGTTTATATTGTTGAATTAGAAAGTAGGTAGTATTTGCTAGGCCAGATAAACTGTATATTGATGTCATTTGGAGAAGCTAAAAACCGATGAAAATCTTTACCTTGAACACTCAAGTTTTTTTCCAAAGGTTAAGCTGATACAGCAGTTACTTCTTTAATTATTTATGGATAAGACATGTGAAATGCCTGCCAAAGTTAGCAGAGGGAAAATAATGGCTAGTATTAAACATTTGACCTTGAAAGCAGCTCTGATTGAAAATAATTACCTAAGTTTTAAAACCTTTATTTCCTGTTCTGGTGGCAATGTCCTTCTTAAGCTGTAATAAATTGCCCAATCATTTTAGCATCAGATTAACTTGACTCAAGTGTTTATTTCACATTAAGCTTCAACATTACTGATGCACTATGTAAAAGTGATATTAATTATCTTTAAGGTTCTCTTTTTTTTTAATCCAGACTTCTTTGGTGGTATAAATTTCCATTGATTTTGCCCTCAGTGTTCCACCAAGGCCAGATGTCATTTCAACTTATCAAAATTTTAAAATTAACTCTGAATTTTCTGCTGACCTCTGTGATGTTTTGGTATTGAGCGGGTGCAAATGAATTCTCTTAGACTCCTTTGTTATGTCTATCTGTGTTGTCAATCTACATCTGGAAAATGGATATGGGAAAATTATTGGTCTTTTTAATTATAATTAACTGTCAATCTTCTCAATGAGAGGTATTTTGGTCATTAAGTGAATAATATCAGCTCATGAATATTCCTTCATACAATAGATACTTAAAAATGAATTACGAAACTTTTGCTTTCAAGCAAAAAATGCCATCATAACCACCACGTGTCGATTCATGTGGGTTTTGTGTTTTGGCAAACATTTTGCCTCAAGGTCACCAATTGTCGTTTTGTAGGGTCCTTTGATTCATGTCTATCTAGTAACATCAGTGGTTGCTTTGGGCAAACTGTTCTATAAAAGGAAACCTTGCTGACATGGAAAAGAAAATTGCAAGTCTGGTATGTATGAGATTTTAATTACAATAAACAACAATTAAACAGATTATTATAGTGGAGCAATTATTACTCCAAAGTTGACATTGTGTCAACACCTTATTTTCATTGCTTTTGTAATCAATCTGTAGAATTTGCCCTGAGCTAAAATAGAAACTATTTTTAAAGTCAAGAACACCAAGATTTAAGACAATTTATTTTTGTAATTTATTTTAATCACTGGAAAGATTTTCAGAGTTTTCTTTCTGTTTCTTACTTTTTTGGTCACAAAGCCATCAAAAATATTTTGCATCTATCTGGTTCATAACAAGCCAAATTCTGTTGTCCTTATGCAGTAATCTTGCCTCTGACTGTGAATTAATTGTGTACTACTGTTCTGCTGCAATGTGTCCTCCAAATGTCTTGTATTGTGCATCAATGCCTTGTGAGAAAAATAGTGGAAAATATTTTTTAAAGCTTCTTAAGTGGCCTAAGTGTTTTATTATATGTATCCATCTTGTCTTTGGGGGTCAGAAAAAACTAATTGAGGCTGAATCTCTCACTTTGAAGAAAATGCGTGTCCTCCACAGCTCGTATTTGTCTTTGAATAGCAGTGACAATACCAAGAGGACTTTCTGTGGATTGCAGATGAAGATACGGTTGCTAAATGTGATCAAGTCAGTTTTTTTGTACTTTTTTTTCTTCTGCCCATCCATGTCTGCTTGAAGAAGGTAGAACTAGCAATATAATTGATAGAGGGGTGATTACATTTCTAAATGAAAAACAGAACTTTGGTAGGATTGCAACTAAATACCTTTGAACACAGACATATTTTCCTCTCCTACAGGGCACTTCATGGTAATTGAGCAAATTTTATAGTGCCAAAATTAGTCACAAGAGAAATCTCTATATTACTCTCTGAAAGCAATGGAAGCACAATGAAAGTTTTGAGAAAAAAGAAAAAAAATTAATTAAGGAAAGGAAGTATCTCAGGAGTAGTTTAGCTTTGATATGCTTCAGCTTTTGGGCTTAACTTCATGACGACTGCAGTGAGACTAAACCTGCAGACTGGCTCCAAGTGCTGGCAGCCCAGATGGGATCAGCCTTTGGCAAAAAGGCAAGGAAAAATAAAGTGTCTGCAAAGCTCCAGCTGCAAACTGTGTCAGCTGCTGTCAGTGAAACTAACAAAGAGAGGGGGAGAACCTGCAGGTTTCCATTGCTTTTGTAGAAAACTGTTGCTTGAAGAATACAGGAGGTGCTCATCTGGAGACATTCCTTCTCACCAAGGGAGGTAAATCAAGCGGAATGGCTGACTCTCACTTAGAAGAGGCTCCATAGACCTTGACAAAACTGTGTTTCATTTTATCATTTCATTGAATGGACTTAGAAGAATTCAGAATAACAACAGGAAAGTCACCAAAGTCTGGCCCTCCATACACAATGCCAGTTGTCTAACAACTGAGATAAAGAAGAGCAAAAGCTTTTTTAGTGCTTTGACGATTTTTTTTTATCTGAAAGAAGACTATTTAAACTGGTCCTTGTATGCATGATGGAACAGCAGCTGCTGTAATTACAGACAAGAAACAAATGCACAGGCATGCATTCATATTTCCAATGGTGACCTAATTATCTGTGAAACATCACCTCCAGGGCACCATTCAGCACCATGGTGTTTTGCTTGCTTTTCTGGTGTCCTGATATTACACTACTAGATTGAAATGCTCTACTGATTGGGATCTGCACAAATGGATGGTTGTCAAAAGAGAAAAAGCTTACAGTAACCAGAGTTATCTCAGACATGCTGGTTTTATTTACATCATATAGTTAAGCCAGTATCCACCCCTGTATTGTGGCCTTGCACAGCTTTTTGTGGTCCATAGGAACCCCTGTAAACCTTTCCCTTCAAATACAAAGATTTGTCATGCATGTGCACAGAAAGGGTACTACTAACCGTAATCCTTTAAAGTGAGGTACACCTGCATTAGCAGAAGAATGTGTGCAGGAACAATAAATGTTAAAAAGCTCTATTTAGTGTAAGGTAAGTAATTTTTTGATAGGTAGTTATGTAGTTAGGTTGGGTATTACACAGCTGTAAACATGTGGGCCCTGACATATTCCTTCTATGCATATAGCTACAGACATATAAGGATCTAGAACTGTGTGTATCATGAATTTATTTGAGGTGTAATAGATTCTTGCAAAACTTAATGTTATTTCTTTTTGTGCTCTTCATGGAACCTAGTTAAAACTAGGTCAGCAATCTGTCTCCAAATTTCCTGTATTTCCTGAATTTGATTATTTTAATGTAAGCAGAGGGTCATCACAATGAAGGTTTGGTACAATAAAATTGTTGCTCTCCACAAGTTACCTTTTCTATGCCAAGAATGGTGTCTAAAACTGGAATCATTACAACCAAAAATGTTAAGCCTAACTTAAGTTTAATTAGATTACTGGATGACTAAAGGGTCATTATTATTTTGGGTTTTGCTGTAGATATATAGCTGATTGAAACTTTTACTTGGAAGTGGTTAATTTATTAAGTGTTTTCTGCCTACATTATGGATTTTTAAAGAAATATAGTTGAACACCGCTCTACAGTTCACTTCTGTACACAGTTTGTCTGCATGTACTGTCATCATTCTTTCATATCTCTTCCTTTTTGCTCATGATGGAGAAAGTGATTTAACTGTCATTTCATTTTAGAACTATTAAAGCTACTGAAGGAATCTCAGCAACCCATTTAATTTAATCAAAAAGGAGAAAAAAATTACAGTTGTGTAGTAAGTCATTGTTTTCTCTTCAGAGTCGTTATTTAATGTGCAGAGGTCAGTTTTCTATTTTTTTGTGTACTAACCAGCACTAGCATGCTGACCTTTGGTACCCAATTTCAAAACTTTTATATTAATTCTGGAAGAAGAAGTTGGAACTACAAATCCTTCCAAAGCACAAATGCTTTTTTTTTCTGTTTCTTATCCAGTGCACCACACTTTTTCTGCTCATGAAATACTTCTGAATTATTTACAGAATCACAGAATATGTTGAGTTGGAAGGGACCCACAGGATCATCATGTTCACCTTCTGGCCCTGCACAGGATTATCCCCGAGAGGCACACCATATGCCTGAGAGTGTATTGTTCAAACACTTGTTGAATTCTGCCAGGCTTGGTGCTGTGGCCACATCCCTGGGGAGCCTGTTTCAGTACTCAACCATCCTCTACGTAAAGAACTTCTTTCTAATATCCAATCTAAACCTCTCTGACACAACTTCACACCATTCCCTCGGGTTTTGTCACTCTTCAGTACAGAGAAGAGATCAGTGCCTGCCCCTCCTTTTCCGCTCATGATGAAATTGTAGACTGCAAGGAGATCTTTCAGTCTCCTCTTCTCGAGGCTGAACAGACCAAGTGACCTCAACTGCTCCTCATGCAGCTTCCCCTCAAGGCCCTTCACCATCTTTGTTGCCTTCCTTTGGACACTCTCTAACAGCTTAATATATTTCTTATACTGTGGTGCCCCAAACTGCACACAATATTCAAGGTGAGGCTGCAGCAGTGCAGAGCAGAGCAGGACAATCCCCTCCCTTGACTGGCTGGTGATGCTTTGCCTGATGCCCAGGACACGGTTGGCCCTCCTGGCTGCCAGGGCACTGCTGACTCATATTAAACTTGCCCTCAACCAGGACCTCCAGGTCCCTCTCCTCAACACTGCTTTCCAGCGTCTCATACACCAGTTCTTTTCCTTATGACAAAAATTGATATTATTACAGTGATTTGGCTCTCTGTTATCCCCATCCATTGTTCCGAGAGACTTCAATCCAAATGCTCTTACTGTTTGAGCTTGTAATTTAACTTTCTAGGCTTCATTCCTGACACTTAAGGACGTAACTAATGACAATGTTGTTTCTCTTCAACATCACTGTGGTGGGTGGAAGTATTATGCCTTGGTATGGGTGCATAATGATTGGTTTTTCTACTGTTAATTTTCAGTTCAAAGCATTTTGACTTCAGTGAGCAATGAGAAAAAATGGTTTTGCATACATTGAAAAGGAAAAAAAGAGTTATGTTTTCTAATCTCCATTGTACTCAGTGTTTCAAATACAATTTGACATATGCAGTCTTTGCATTCTAAGGTCCTTGAGTTTTTTTGCAATGTGTGCTGAAAATATGACAGTGAATAGTGTTATTTCTAGAAAACACGATAGCAGTCTTTTCCAAATGTCAGTGCCTAATTACACTCAGGAACAATGGGATTGATTTGTTATAGTTTGGTTCCCAGTTGCTGGTGCTGACATGTCTGAAAGAAGAGAAAACAAGCAAACTGCCCAACATCAATCATGTAATGATGTTATCAGATTTATATATGAGGGATATTCTCTCTTTCTCCCATTCATTTTCTGTAATGATCATTACTTCATGTTTCACTGTGTCTTGATTGCCTGCCTGCTACCTGTCCAAGAGCTGATCCAACCAGCTGGGCTGGGCTTGCTTGCGAGCCAGGAATGATTAACTGCAAAGGCCATTCAAGTCAGTGGCCAAAACCATCTACACTGCCTCTAATCCAGCTTTCATTGAAGGACAGGCAGCAATAATCATCCTCTCAGCTTGTGACCCTTCTGTGGGTTCACCCATGTTTTGTCCTAGAGGAACAGAGCAAACATCTCCTGAAGGGCTTCCATCTTTTGAAATGTGTGTAATGAGCTCACTCTGCAGGGCAGGGTCGCAGGTGGAGGCAAGACAGGAATATTACATTTCTTGATGTAGGACAGCAGCAGTAGTTTTACTAGTAATACATGATATTAAAAGAAAAAACCATTTCAGGTAGCCTTTTTTTTTGTGCTGATCGAGTCCCATATCTGCCTACAGTATGTGTTTGGGGTTATTTTCTGAGGAAGTTTTCATACATGATATTGTCTGTCAGAAGATAATCTTGAAGCAGAAAGGAAACATGCCAGCATGATGTTTGTGGATTTATATGCATCTGAACTTTAAAACTTTGTTAGTGCACAGGAGATGGTGACAGAAAGCACTGAAACAACATTTAGAATTAGTTTTATAAATTGCCATACATGTAGGTTAAGATGTAAACATACTGGATCAGGAAAGTAAGAATAATTAATGAAAGATTTTTCCAGTCCTCACAAGAACAA
The DNA here is from genome assembly GCA_013390005.1 of Calyptomena viridis. Taxonomy (NCBI): domain Eukaryota; kingdom Metazoa; phylum Chordata; class Aves; order Passeriformes; family Eurylaimidae; genus Calyptomena; species Calyptomena viridis. Next base: position 67,860 of record WEIV01019613.1, on the reverse strand, counting down.
TAGCCTTCATAAATAAATAAATGACTACATAAATGATGACAGCTTTCAACTAGATTTCATCTTTAATCATTCAAGTTAATCAACCTTGTGAACTCTAGTCAGTTAATGATGGTCTAGCAAAAGTTAACTGCAATTACTCAAGGCTTCTAGACAAAACACAGACACAGAAGGTAAGAAAATAATGTATATTAATGTATGGGGAAATACATTAGTCCACTAGTCTTCCAGTGTATATCTCTATTCAAATAATATAGTGTTATATTGTGGTGGTGTTTGTCTGTCTCATCACTCATTAACACCCTATGGAAAAAAAAAGGTTATATTGTCATATCATGTAAACATTTTTAAGATAAACAACAAACTAAACATTAATTCATGTCCAAATTATAAGTATTTCACAGTTAACTTAAATGCATAAGCTCTCAGAGAACCTAAATTTCTGAAGCAAGAAGGGAACTGTCAGGTAAAGCTCATAAGGTTAAAAAAAAAAGATCTTTACATATTGATACTGCAATCTAAAGTAAAAATAATGGAACACAGTTGATTTTTTAAATAATAGAAAATTTCAGTATATATGGTACACTCTCACAAACAAACTTTCTAAATGCAGTAACAGCAACAAATCCACAGCTAAATCTGTTAATCAGGTGTTAATGTATGAATTTTCCTCAGGGTTTTTTGTCACCATTATGCTAAAAAAAAGTTACAGAAAGTTAATCTAAATGGATATTAACATCTCCAATTTGTAGCTTCAGGGTCACTGAATGAACACAGAAGCTTTTCTCTGCCATCCCCTCATGACATTGTGTGTCGCTAAAATCAACATTTATGAAGCAGATTGATACGACTTCTGACCTTTACACTTGGAGCTGTATCTGACTCCTGGCTGCATCAGGCAAGGGAATTAATGAGTGTACCACAATGCCTTGCTGTAAGATCTGTTCCTATAATGATAATTATAATGGCTATTATGGTTGAGGTGCTGTCACAAATCCTATTATTGAAACAGGGATTTTAAGAGGTTGATAATTCAGTTATAAAAACAATATTTATGTTGCAGAAATGTAATCAAGGGTGAATACAAGAAAGTGAAGACTAACTGTTTCTACCAAACATTGTTAGGATAGGATTCAGTCTGCCTAATGTAGCAATCTCTTTCCTTGGCTCCTTATGAAGACCTTAATGAGAAGTACATGCTTCTATGAACAGTGCTGTGACAAGGTCCTGCAAGCCTTTGGAGGGCTATTGTGTCTCCCTCTTGAGACCTTCTATGGCACCTACACTTTCCCCCTGACTACAGGGGTAATGTACAAAGCATGCTCGGGGGCACAGCCACCTGTGGTGATTCAGAATATTTTCATTAATTAGATATTATATATTTACTACCTAGAGCTCTTTGATCTGGAAAAATGCAAATATTTAGGCTTGTGTCAGTAGACCTCTTGTTTTTGGGAGATTCTTCTCCCGTTTCAGCTGTCTCAAAGTTAGTCATTAAATCTAAACTAGTCACTTAAACTCCTTCTATCATCAGTGGAAGTCTATTGGTTTTTCTCATCTTAGATACCAGTTTTCAGATGGGAATAAATGTTCTCCAGAGGTGTCTTTTTCCCCCTAGTAATGATAATTAAAAAGAAGTGTACGTGATTATACCAAGTTTACACATCTAACCCATAGACCCCTACATTAAGGGGTCTTGTGCTATGCAGACTGAATTATAAGACACAGAGTCATAATTTTGGAGGTTTTAGTTTGTACTGCTAAAGAACATTACAACATTTCATATGTATGTGCAGAAGTTAAAAAATATTTATACCAAGCAATAACCAGGATGATGCCAGCCCATGTGCAGTAACATCTCTACGCAAAGGGATAGAGATTTCCCCTAAATGAGTGAAATCTGCAAATGTATTGATGCACCAGCATAAACATGTGACTGCCTGAATATATATTTGGGGAAGCTTGGATAAATATTTGATACTTTGGACTGTGTTTTCCCCCTCAGGATAATAAAGCTCTAACCCCACTTTTGTAGCCATCTCCTGCCAGGGCTTGCCGAGGGGTGAGGTGCCCTTGCACTCCCCAGGGGACGGCTGAGGGAAACGGAGGACAAAGAAAGTGCTGGCGGCTCTCCATGGTTACATATAATACAAGTTTATTCACTCCAGAGGCAACAGACCATCTGGAGGGTCCAAGCTTATGTGGGATAACCAAGGAAAGAGCCCTTCCCATTTCTGGCCCCTGGTTCTTATAGAGGCTCCAGCCAATGGGAAGGGAAGACAAGGGAAGGGAACAAACCATCTGGGGTGAGGGGTGGAGCACATCACAACAGAACATACCATGTAACAGAACAATAATATACAGTGAGAAATACATGCCAATTGCACACCACAACACACTTTCCTAAGTTCAGCACTCTGATATTTCATAACATCTGAAGATGATTATAAAACAATTCGGGTCACATCTGAATTTGTGAAAGTCCATAATGTATTGTTATTCTTCTTCATAAATATTTATTTTTATATTTATATGATTATTCATTCACTATTTACCTTGCTCTTTGTTTACTCTTACTGGTAGTTGTTGGTTATGACTATTTGATTACAATCATTAAAGGAACTCTATTAGATATAAGGGCTGTGTGAAGCTAAGCACATTGTGCAAATGGTGAACGAAACATGCAAAAGCACTAATGTTATGGAAAGTAAGAGGCAACATATTGCCCCCATCTCTGCCCTAACAAAACAGTAATTTATTTTTGGTTTAGTAGATTCTGTAGAATGGATTAAGTAATATATTCATCATCTGCTGTGTTGGATCCTGTTAAAATAACGGCTTCTGTTAGTGACATATGTCTTGAACTGCAGTTGTCTCATACATCCAGGACACACTGTGAAGTATTTCTTAGCAAATGTAAGTAGCATTTTACTTGAATAAGAGTTCAAAATTTAGCAAATCATCTCAAGGAAAGTCCTGTAAAAACACAATTACTATTCTATGCTTTTAACCAAATTGCCAAGATGGAGGTGGGCATAAACTGCCTCTTTTTTCATTTGTTCTGATTATCCGTTAATATAGCAAAGTGCAAATCAATTTGTAAGAGTACGTTAAAAGTCAGTGTATTTTTTTGTTGTTGCAGGAAGACTTCCAAGCAGATAAAATATTTTAGAATTGTTTTAATGTAACAAAGAGAATCTGTGTTTTACAGCCGATGCAAAATTAATGGATTAGTCAGAAGGAAAAAAAATATTCTGGCCAGACTATTTGAGATATAAATACAATTTTGAAGTGTTTTAGTGAGCATACTGAATATATGCTTTCATTTGCCCTTGATTGCTAGCTCTTGGTGACAATTCTTTATGAAAACACTTTTTGTAGAGTAAGTTATTATTTTGTATGAACTAATGGTGCCATAATTTTTTTCAGTACCAAACAGACTTGTTTTAGCTATTAAAAAATCCAACCAGCACTCAGAATTATTCTTTGCTTTCTTCTGGTGTCTCTTGTTTAATAGATACAGAGGGTTTTTTGATCTTGCTAATATATTCCTTATTTCTCAGGAGAAAACACTGTAAAGTTCTCTACAGATAGCAATAGCTGTTCTTAATTTTTTAAGGAATAATTTAATAATCAAAACATTTATTTCAAAATTGGACTTACATGACTGTCTTCAGGCACTTAACCTTGGTCTTTAAGAAGGTGGTTGTTCTACTTTCCCACTACGGTGAAGAGAGAGATATAAGAAGTTTCAAAGGATGATTTAGATTGTAAGTGGACCAAATCAGCCCTTGAGATGACAATCTTTGTACTACTCACATAGGTCTTGACTTGTAATGTATTTACCACTGATAATTTTGTGAAACTTTTGCTGCTGGATCACAGAAATTTTGATGGTGCCTAGAAAGTAAATTACTTTCCTGTTTCCAGATGGAAAATTGCATTTAAAGACAATTACATATGTTATATAGGTAATCTTCTACCTAATCTAATTTTAGAGAGTCTCTTGAGATAATAAAGAAAATGAACAGGTTCAAATATTCAACTTCTCTGGTGATGCAAAATTCATACCTATGGAATGTTTGGAAATCACTGCTCCTTATAAAACTCTATAGACAGAGATTGTCAAAGTTTGCTGCTGTGGCAATATTCCTGATGAAATTGTAAACACGTGAAATTGTTAACTACCAAGTTGGAGTTAAAATAGCAACATATGGATTACATTTGGGAACTTCAGGCACTTTGAAATATCCTTTAAAATAAAGTTTTTAAAAAACAGGTCTATACAGAGGGAGTGAGTTTTCAATACAGTTGGTTGCTTTATACACATAATTCCCAAAATTTGATTATTCCCAAGGGTAACCTATTTTATCCTCTCATTAGGCACGTGATTTCACCTTATGTTGGATGTATTTTGCTCAGTTTTGGCCATGTAGCATTCAAATGTCTAAGTTTGACATTCGACTTATTTTTTATTGTCTATTTTTGGATGAATTGTTCTTTACCTTTACCTGTTTTCTCCATTATAGAAATGTATGGATTGGATTTGAATATCTAATTTTTGGAACATTGAATTAGGACAAATTAATCCCTAATATTTTGTAGTTATAACACTGAAATCCAAAGAAAAATAAGACAAGTTTCAGAAACTGTAATTTTTGGGACAAGCTGAGTTTAATGTTGAAATTTAAACTTCACTTTATACATGTGAACATGTATGAAATAAAAAGATTGAGGTATCTACACCTTAATCTTGTGCCTTAAACAGGTTTTTAAAATTAAAACAAAAAGAAAAAAGTGAAATAATAATTTCAGAGGATAGCTTTATTTCCTTATCTTATTTCAAAAAGTAGTCATTTGTTCCCTCCCACTTATTTTAGTTTGTCTACCATCAATGTAAAAGATTTGAGAAGTATTTTACAGAGCTAGCAATTTGTATTGTGCCAAAGTCCTTGCTAACTTTTCCCCTGGTATAGCCTTTAATGTGGAATGATTTTCAATGCAGTAAACACAGTCAGCATGTGGAAATAAATTGGAAGGGATCGTGGGATACTTTATTAAGGCTGACAACTCTTTTTATTCTTCAGATAAATGTTACACACAGTGAAGGGCAAATTATATGTAATTTATGGTCAATAGAAATTTTGTGAAAGTTAAGTCTGGATATTAATTTGAAGAATCTTCTTTCCTTTAACCTTGTTCTCTCATTGATCTTGATTGCTGCAGATTACTCAGTACTCCAGAGTTACAGAGATCTGGGTCTGCTGTGAATCTATTATCTATTGGCTGGTACTATAGTTCACGATCATGGAAAAAGAAGTAATATCTAAATGAAGGATCTGGTACTGGGTATTATGGGAAGTATTATTTCTAGGTTTTCTTTTTTTTTTTTCCGCAATAGTTGTTGCTGTTATTGTTTGGTTATAATTTGTGAGGAACATGTGACAACACCAGAAAAGACTGTCAAAAAATTTTATGGTTTAGGTACTTTGGGAGTAGGGAATGTCTTAAGCTATAAAACATAGTTCTAGCTTTTTTATTTTCAGCTTTATTTTCTGGATCTGTTTTTTTTTGCATAACACCCTGGGCATATGTATGCAAGTATCTCCCATATTATTCTCCAAAGAATTACAAAAGATGACTTGCTTTCCATTTTGTGACAAAATTTATTGGATGTAACATTTGGGAACTAATTTCTGATAATCAAAGTCCAGTATTTATTTTCCAATTTGCATTATTTATTTTCCAAATTGCATTGACTCCTGCAAGACAGACTAAAAATAACTGCTAGGAAATACATTATCATAATATAGCTGCCAGTGCATGTAACATGTTTTCACACTCTTTCTACTTCAATTAGACTAATAAGTTTAACTTGTAGGATAAGTTGCTCAAAGAGCTCTGGGATTCTAAAAACGTTCCTTTTCCAAAGTTTATATATGACTATCCTGGACATATCTAGATGAGAATACGTTGGTTAGTTTACACATACACTATGTATAAAATTAATTAAATTGTTGTAATAGCACTGTCCTGTTTTACTCTATTGTTTTTTTTTCCCTTTAAAAATTGCAACAAATGTAGGGTTCATTTGTGATAACAAACATATATTTATTTCTTGGCATTTGTTTTTGTAGATTTGTAGATTTGTTTAAAACTTCTAATTTTCTACTTAATTTTTTAAATGTCATACGATATTTTTGTTTTAGGATCCAAAAAGAGTGGTGAGATTGGGATGATTTTTCAGTCTTGTTGCAATTATTGTTCTCAATGATGATTTATAAAGGACAGTTTAATGTTCTTTAAAGGCTTTTCTTTTCCCAACCAGGCTAAGGATTTTTAATGTAGAAAACTCTTGTATTTCATAAATGAAATAACTGAGAGTTGGACTGCTTTGATCTTTGCACTGCTGCATCATTTGGCTTAGACTATTTAAAGTTGTTCAAGGACTCCTTGAAACAGCACCTCAGTCTTGGCCATATTGACCACCATCAGTGGTCCACTTTGGCCTCAAATTGGGAATCATGGAGACACACCATCTATAACGCTGCTGCCTCCCTTAAAAACTCATGTAGAATTAGCCTTGAGGAGAAAAGACACCGCAGAAAGAACCGCGCCTTGTCAATGCCACCTAAGGAGACTCTTAGCTGTGCATTTTGTTCCTGGATTTGTCTATCCCGCATTGGCCTTTTTAGCCACCAGCGCGCTTGTAGCAAGTGTGGGTAGAGCCCTTCCCATATCTTCGTTCGCGAAGCTTAGCCATGATTTAAAGTTGTTTACAAACCACAACATGTTTGCAGAATGGCAGGAAGGAACAGGACATGCAGTCATCAGAATAAAGAGAGATGCAAGGTCAAAAAACCCTATTCCTTCTAATTTTTTTTATAAATACTTATTGTTAATATTCACGAATTTAATGACTCAATAGAATTTATTTTAAACATGAGAAATGAAAGAACATATTCAAACATTAAGACTCATAGCAAATGTTTTACATTTACATTTAATATGTTTATGTATACCTGCATTGACATTTGGCTTATTAATAATCAAGTTTTTGATTATCATAATATTGTTTTATGTGCTGAATGCATAACTATGTTGATCATGATATGCATGCGCAACAAAAAGAGCCAGACTATGCAGACAAAAATTTCAGTCAAAGTTTCGCATCTTCACTTATACCAAAATAGAATGGAAATTTCTACAGCCTGTTCTCTTTGTGAAAAGTCTGTCTAACTAACATATATGTTATGAACAGTGTGGTGTTTTTCCAAGGCATCTGAATTTAGATGTCCTGAAATTTTGATTTTGCACCTGTAAATGGCAATATGAATTTTCCTTAGAAAAATTGTGATGGGTATTTTGTGCACAAATTCAAAGTCCTCTTTCAAACAAGGGATGCATTATGTCCCTAGTTGAATACATAATGATGATTAGTCTCCACTTTGTTGAAGTCCGCTTCAAGTTTCAAAGAATTTTGTTGTGGGTAAAACTCAAAGCTAAAGTGTAGTTTAAAGTGCATTTTGAGCTGACATTCATACAATGTGAAGCCACTGCACCCCTTCTTCAATGTTCCTCGCTTTGACTACTTGCTTGTGAAAAAATAACCTGTAACTCTTACAGACTAATGTTGGTTGATGTTTCTTCAGGAGATACCAGATTGCTTGTATGAGGGAATCCCTTCAGAAAACTAAGCTCCCTAGGTCAGGGTGCCCTTGGATTTGGCAGGCTGAGCTTCTGCAACACACTTGTGCATTTGCAATAAATTCCAAAGAAATAATTTTTCCTCATAGAAAATTATGTTTTTTCTTCTCAACTTGTGCATACTCTACTTAGCAAGAACAAACTGAGCATACAATATAAACCGGTTCCCAGCTCTAGAAGATTCTACCATCCACATGGCTAGTATTTTGGGCATACTTCCATTAGATCATGATGTGTGAGAAAGATAACAAATCTCCTTCTGCATCATTCTCCCAGATGTTTTTTTTTTGCCAAAGGGAACAGCTGACATTGTCACAGTTTTAAGTTCTGTGTTAGACGGCACCTTATGTCAGACCCTGCAAAAAAATTTTGTGGGATTTTTTATTTTATTTTTGTGACAAAGTGGTGCTCTGATTTTAGGATTCAGAACATTACAATATCATTTGGCTGACAAAAGCAATTCCTATGAGAAATTATGGCAATATACCAATGCCTTCATGCATCATTTCAGATTTTCCTTTAGACTTTAATTTCAGACTTACAAATCTGCTCATGTGAATCATTCATTTTTTGCATCTTAGGGACATGGGCAGGTTGTAGGTTTTCCTAGACCTCCTGAGTAGACAGATGTACTGGAATACAGAATGAAGTAAGATGTGGATAGATAGGTTTCAAAATCAATGCAATTTGAGAATTGAATTTTTAATTCATATGTGGGACTTGTCTTTTCCTTCTTAAATAGTTCCTGCTGAAAGAAACAAAACACTTTGAGCATGGCACTGATATTACCCTAGGAAATGCTATCCTACGAGTTCTCTATAGAATTATTCAGTTTGAATTATGATATCAAAACAGTTGTCTGACTTGATGTCACATGAAATATTTCTGGTCTATTAGTGCCTAACAAGGTTTATTTAAGCTGAAGTTGTGATGCTTGAGATTAGAAAGCCATTTTAAATTTTTCAATGTGCATAATGGAGATAGATTTAGGATAAAATGACAGAATATAGATTTGCAAAACCTTTCTGTCCCAGCCAACGTCAATGTATGTGTTATGAGTCTATATTCTTTGTGAATAACATAAAATATGTATTTTTTTTAATTCTGATGTACCTGGGAGAATTGGAGAAGGAAGGAAAAACTATACTACATGTGACAAATGTTAGTCACATTACTTACCACATGACTGGAATGACAATATATATTACAGAGATGGTGGTAGGTAAAGGGCTCATAAAGAATAGACGAGCGATAGAGAAAAATATGCTGATAAAAGAATAAAATTATGAAAGAATGTTGCAATGTGTGATTAACATGTATTTCTCATTGTATATTATTGTTCTGTTACATGGTATGTTCTGTTATAATGTCCTCTACCCCCCACCCCAGATGGTTTGTTCCCTTCCCTTGTCCTCCCTTCCCATTGACTGGAGCCTCTATAAGAACCAGGGGCCGGAAATGGGAAGGGCTCTTCCCTGGTTATCCCACATAAGCTTGGACGCTCCAGATGGTCTGTTGCCTCTGGAGTGAATAAACTTATATTATATGTAACCATGGAGAGCCGCCAGCACCTTCTTCGTCCTCCGTTTCCCTCAGCCGTGCCCCGGGGAGTACAAGGGCACACTCACCCCTTGGCAAGCCCTGACAGGGGAAGGCTACAAAAGAACAAATCTTTTGAGATTTTCCTCAAATCAGTAGTGTGTCTACTGCAAGTGTATTATGTACATGCACATAATATTCAGTAACTTCTGAGTCATTGTGGGATGAAGTAGAGAAAGTGAGGGACAAGGCACAAGGGCCAGAATATACCACCTCCAAAGGCAAAGGTAGGAAAACAAGACTTGTACATATAAGGATTTGTGGCTACCTCAAGGCTTGTTCTCTTGTGAGCTGAGATCAGGAGTGGAGACAGGGCAAAACCACCCATGAGGAAGCATTGAAACGTGACACTAGAGTGCATATACAGATTCAGTAGTTGACTGAATCTGTATATGACAGTTGAGGTTTGTCATGGTAAGGAGGGCAAAAGCAGTCACAGTAAAAGACAATAACTTTAAAGTAGGAGTGGGAGGGATGAATTAACAACAGTCATGCTCAGACAGATGGATAAAAGGCAAACGATAGTCTCTGTTGTATGAAGAAAGAATTGAAAATTATTAGATGAGTTTAATTCATAGAGTTGTGGCTGTGTTAGGCCATCTCTTCACATCTCATTGCTCCTCATAACTGTCTGGGACAAAAGGCCAATAATATTTTTCTAGTTTGATCTGTGATGCAATATAGATCAAAGCACCTTACCTTGATTCATGCATTGTACCTATAATTCTGATTTGAACTGCAACATGTCTTGGTTATAGATAGAATAGTTGCTTAATAGACCATCAGAAAGTAATGAAAAATCACAGCCCGTGGTCCCCGCTCGTCTAGGCAAGAAAAACACTTTTCTAGTGCCAAGAATGCACTGATTTATAGTTCTGGAACTTCATCAGTGTAAATTGACTATATCCAATGATTTATTGAAAATATTAACATCACACTCTTAATAAAATCTCTCTTAAAGTTGTATTTCAGTAACAAAGAAAAGTCTGAATTTTGACTAAGTAATCTTGTATTACTGCATGTTCAATGTGTGTATTGCTGTATTTTCCACTAGAATGTGGGCTAAGATACATTTTTTATTGAGTCAGTCTAAAGCATAGAGTTAGGAGCAAGCCAGAACATTATTTTATTATAACTTTATTGTTACCTGTACATGATGATTTTACAATAGCTGAACTGTGCCAAACATTCAGAACAGTGCTTCAAAGGATTTGTACCCTCAAGGCAAAACAGGCTCAATACAGCATCACAAATCAACCACTGAAAATAGTACAGTGCAGTGTGTAACAAACTTTCCAAAGTGCCTTATAAATACAAAAATTGAAGTGCAAAGTAAGGAAGAATGTTTGTCTTTAAGCTACTTCTCTACGGCTTGTAAATACACTCTTACAGGTTTCTTTATAATACAGTTTCTGATGTTGTTCTGTTCATTTTCCTTTAGTTATGCAAAGAAGTTCATCTGTCTGTCTTCCTTATACTGAGGCCGTTATCTTCAGAGAAGCAAGTAGTGAGACCACTCATCAGTAACAAAATCTTCCATTCTTAGTTCCTGTTTGAGACTCTCACTTTATTTCAATCTCTCCAACCAAAGAAGGGCACCATTGTTATCCTCACATTACACATATGTAAAACAGATATAGAGACAAATGCCACTGATTCATGGGGCAATTTTAAGAATCCATTCTTTTGCTTTCCTCTTGACTCAGTATCTCCAGTTGTTCAGTGTACAAAGAGTCAGTTAAAATGAAGACTCAGTGAAGCTGCATAGTTTATTTGACTACATATAAGCATTTAGTAGAACAATATACACCATATTCTTCTGAATCCTAATGGTTCTTTTAATTAGAACTATATATAAGTGCTATAATGTATCAAGCAGATCATTGTTTGACATTTTTGAGTTGATTTAAACACACGAGTTTGTATGTAAACTGGAATCTGAGATGTAGGAGGACTCAAACTTCCACATTTTTCCCATTTATTTAGTTTGGAAGAAGTCTAGGGTAAGAATGTAATCACTCAACGTAACATGATTAGCTAAATCAAAGGTCTTGCCAGTCTTTAAAATACTAAGGCAAATCAGCTGGTTATTATCCACCACCATTACACATTTAGAAAGCTGAAAAATAACTGATGGTAGATTTAGAAGAATAAGTTGTCTTTCATTTATAAAACATACATCTCAATAAATATCATTAACAGTTTCTGGAAAGCCTTTCCAGAAGCATGTTTATCATGTGCTGAATAAGGAATTAGCTATTATCTGTAGTCTGTCAAGGACTTCAGTTTAATTAATGGAGGTATTGTACTCTGCAGAAAGTGAAAGCAGAAGCAAAATAGGAAGAAGACAGAAGAAAAGAAAATAATTTGGATGTGTTGATATAAAGATAAAGAAAAAAAATCTAGCAGCTCCATAACATTTAGAAGGACTTCTTTGTTTCAGGCATCATACCTTTCAGTTCTGTTTTGCAATGGAGAAAATATAGTTCTTGAGGGTTAAAATTCTTGAATATTAAAATTTACAGAATTGAAGGACAAATAATTGAAAAACCTGGTATGAGAATCCTGGTTGTTAAGCTTCCAATAGGAAATGTTCATCGATAGCTATCATCCTGGAAACAACATTTATGTTAATGGAAGGAACCATGAGAAGCTGTTGTGTATCACAAACTATGACTTCTCCTCATGGAGATTCCTGTGCCTGTGACCAACACACATATTCAAGTTGCTACTTAAGTACTTAATGCCATCTAAACATCTGGTTTCCATCATAGCAACATCTAAGAAGCTGTTTTGCTCCATGGCAACTGATCTGTCTTTCATGAGGACTGATGCATAAGAGACACGATGTCCTGATATTTGTTATCTTTTCTTGGTTAAGTCTGCAGGGTGAGATGGAGAGACTGCGTACATATATATCACTTCACTCACCTACGTTTCCCCTGATTCACACACTGCTGTCTTCTCTGCTGTATCCAATTCCCTGAACCAGAAAGAAATATTTATATGTTTTGGAAGAAGGGACTGCTGGTGCTGTTTCAGCTGCTTTTCTAAATTAGAATAATCAGCAATGATTAATACTATTACAAATTTAGTAGCTTGCTTTTCCACATTTAACTCTAAACATACATTTGATTTACTGTAAAGAGACTAGTTAGAACACTAAAATTAAGTAACATGTCTGATTTATATGAATCTATATCATCAACATTCATAACTATGTCACTCCACTCAGTTTCTACTCATTTTCTCAGGCCAACAGATCAGCACAATGCAAATAAAGAAAAATATATAGCAAATTAATCCTCCCCTAGCTTCCCTTTATTTTTAACCTAAACACGTCAATAAATAAAGGAAGAAACATTGTAGGGAAAAGTAGTCCTTCTCTTCATATAATTACACTGTGTATTCAGATGGATGGATTGATGGCTTTTTTACTCATTATAAATACATCTTAAAATATGGTATTCCACAGTAGCAGCTGGTTAAAATGTTTCCAAATTGTGACCATATCTTAAAAATTATTTCAAATAGGAGCACAAAAAGCTCCTGTTTTTCAGTTCCAATTCAACACCAAGTATTAACATTTGCCTAAATATGCTGACATACAGGTCCTTTAATTTGATTGCAACTTTAGAAATCTTACAGACATCATAATTTTAAAATTGCCTACCCCTTGAATATTAGAGTGGAAGAAGGGCTGACTTCACAGAGCAAGAGAACTGACCTGTTTCAGTCTGTTTATGCTAATGGTCCTGCTGTTACCACTTGTGCTCTCCTAAAAAAAGCTGCATCAAGACCTACTTGTGTTGATGCCAACACAGGCTTGGAGGTCAAAGACTATGTTCTGAGCTTTTGTTTGTGTTCGTAAAGAACATTTTTTCAGTTAGCTCTCCTGGGCTTTGGGAACTATTGACAGTCATTAAAAGATAAAAAACCAAAACCAAACCACCCAACATGTAGAATAATAAATATTTCAGTCCCTCCTCCACTATGCCAATTGCACACAAATCAGGTATTGATGTCCACTGGAGCCAATATCAGATATAGAAAGTTACTAACCATCATGACCAGGGAAGAGAAAATGCTGATCCTAACAAAAAGGCATTTAATTAAAACCTAGAGTACATAGGTAATGGAAATTACATAGAGCAGTTGTTTTAAATTGGCAGGCAGTATTAATTAATGTTAAAGTTGTTAACTTCTACAGAGACGTATTTTGCATTCACCAAAGAACAAAAATGAAAGAATATTTTTTTTTAGTAAGAATTAATTCCTAGGTCTAATGTTAACTTTTATTTCTACAGTCTGAAATTAAAAAAAAAAAGGTGTTATAGTCTACAAAGTTTTTTGATAATGATAAACTAAGTCTTATTTACCATAATTTACAGGGGTGAAATGCTATCCCTTTGGTTATGATATGAATCTTTAAAAGCTACATTTTCTGACAAAGACATTCACTAGTCAATTGACTCCAAATTGTCTCAGTCCAGCATTTAACTCACTCAAAGTTTTAATTTGAGAGCAGTGTTCAGCAGCGTTTTCCAAAGTAAATAAAAATAAGATTTTCAATATATCTATTTCTATTGTAAAGTGATCAATTTCATATGTGCATTCGATAATTAGCATAATTAGGCATATTTTCTACTAAAATTACTTTTTTTTTCTTTAAAGAGGGAATTATCCTAGGTATTTCCAGATGTAATTAGGTACTTAAACTGCAAAGGTCTTTCTGTTAACATCTGACTGCTCCTTCTCTGCAGAACTGACAAAAATGTCCCTTTTAGTTTTTGTTAGTTTTGTAAGCAGAAATTACTCTCCATTTTTCTTTAATTTTAGCAATTTAATGCAATTAAAATATTGTACGATTTCCTCAAGTAAATTTCTGTTTAGAAAATTTAAATGTAAAAGAATTTGCATGGATTATTTTTTTAGATACTTTCAGCACATAAGAATAAATTAAAGTGTTCAAATTATTCACCTATTGTTCAAATTTTGTGATACTATTTATATTATGGCTACTACCACAATCGTTTCATAACCAATTTTTTGTGATTACATAAAAATGATTGTGACTAGTTTGAAAAATGAGGGAAGGAAAAAAAATCTAGGTAATAAATCTATCTGTGTCATCTCTCAGTAGGAAAAGAACCGTTTTTCTTTTTTTTTTTTAAATTTTAAATCTGCTTTTCCAGATTTCCACTTGAAAGGTCTGAAACAGTGGTCTTAGAAATTGATAGAACTGGACCAGGTCTTTTCCCACAAATAGAGCATGACTGATTGGTTACTTCCTAATGAATGTATTTGTGGTAACCAAGTGATTAATTAATAATACCATTGAACTGAAAACTGTTATTTCATACCTATTTAGAAAAATCTTTGAGTGAAAACACCACATTGTAAAAATGATAACACATTCACTTCATTTATGGGATAATTGTGCTAGATTATCCCCAAATACAACATAATACTCTTAGTGGGGAAGTATTTCCAATCTGTAATAAATATTGTTTTGAGTGAAACCCCACTAAGATAATGCCTGTCAATTACAATATATTTTAGTGATTATTAAAGCAACTAAACACAAAATAAAGCCATCATCATGGTTAATAATAGAGTTGCACAAACTTGTTCTCAGCCTTGCTTCTTCAATTAAGTTTAAATATTTAATTTTTGAAATATTATCATGGAGGCATGACTAGTCAATGTCAACAAAATGTTAAACAACTCTCACTATTTAAAGCAAGGAACTTGCTAATTTTTCAGCAGTTAATCTTGAAGGATCTGAAGGTATTTTCAGTTCTACTGCATTTATGTTTGCATGGACACTGATCATGAAGAAATGAAATGTTACTCTAAATGTAAAGAATCTACTTAATTATATGGAAATTTTCACTCTATGTTTGTGGCTGTGTGTTACTTTTATGGCACCAATGCTGCCTATGATATAGATTGACATGATTTTAAGGCCTAAAAGATGATTAAATTTCTTACCTATTGAATGAAAATATTCTTTGCTGTGAAACCATTTCTCTTCTGTTTATACCAATGCCATGCATTTCTTGACAACTAAAAAAAATTTAGTAGAAAAGAAACACTGGAAATGTAGAAGTGTTTGACTTGTCTATTTTTTACAATATTAGACACTGATAATGCATAATTGTATAATATATTGTGTGAGCCACTACTAATACGGGTTTCCTTTACCATCTAAGGAAATACAGTTCTTACCCATCTTTTGTGGGCAAAGTAAATGATAAATTTTCTCTGCTTAGTTTCCTTATATTTACAAAGTATTGAGGTATTAAAGAAAAATCTGTATAGATTTCCATGATATAAAGACCAATAAATCATCCATGTAACAGGTAAAATAGGTTTTTACATCCCCAGAACATTTGATACTTAATTATGTAATTCTGGATTGAGTTAATGAATTACACTGAAATGTTCAGCAATGTACAACACTTTTGCCCCACTCTGAAAAAAAATAACCCTGAATTTCTGGTTCCACAGTTGCTTAAAAGTTTTGTGTTTCCTAACTGGAAATTCAACGTGAAAGGCGAATGAAAGAGAAACCACATTCTCTTGCCCCCTTTGTATGTTCAGTATAGGTCTTTGGGGTATTCATTTTCTGTTATTGAGTTCTGCGAAGAGTACACTGCATCTTGGTCACTCATAAAGAAGGAAACATTATTCTTTGAATTCAGAAGTATTCCCTCTTCTTTGAAAAAGGCATTGGTGACAGCATAAACACTCATTTTATTATGCCATGAGAATGAAATATTTGCTCCTACTCAGGTTATGAAATAGATGTGTATTCCTACTTTCCTATTCACCCTTGTGCAGCTATTTGCAGGCTGAATCAAAACCCACAAACTTATGTTTATGAAGAGAAAATATTGGACATTACAAATTCATTAGACAGCTTGTGGCAAACCAGACAGGTAAATATCTTTATATAAACTATTTATAAAAATTTTTGAGGCTTGGACATATCTGTTAAAATCTAATCATGTGCAAAGAGCAGAGAGTCAGTAAAGTAAATTTAATGTTGTGAATCATTTGTCTAGCTTTGAAAAAAGAAGAAAAAACAGATTAAATCATACCTGGAATCACTTTTTTACAGGTATCAGATAAATGTACACCTGGAAAAGGAAATGTATTTCTTGTTTTGGTTATGCATAATTGGTTATGCATGTTAGCATACAAATGGAATTACTAAACATAGATTGGTAAGAACATAACAGGCACAATCAGTTCCTGCTAGGTGGAAGTCAGACAGTGTGTTTATGCAGTATGTTTATTATTCCACTCTCTTGAGATTCCCATCTGGAGTACTGCATCCAGGTCTAGGATCAGCAGTACAGGAAAGACACGGACCGCTTAGAGTGGGTCCAGAGGAGGGCCATAAAAATGATCAGAAGACAGGCTGTCAAAAGGGGTTGTTCAGTCTGGGGAACAGGAGGCTCCAGGGAGACCTTATTGTGGCATTTCAGTACACAAAGGGGCGTTACAAGAAAGATAAAGAAAGACTTTTTTACCAAGGCTGGCAGTGACAGGGCAAGGGACAGTAGTTTCAAACTGAATTAGGGCAGATTTAGATTGGACATAAGGAAGAAATTTTTATGATAGAAGTAGTGAGAGGCAGATTGCCAGAGAAATTTTGAATACTCCATCACTGGAAATGTTCAAGGCCAGGTTGGATGGGTCTTTGACATCTTTGATTTAGTGGATGGTGTGTCTGCCCACAGCAGGGGGGTTGGACAAGATAATCTTTAAAAGTTCCTTCCAACCCAAACGATTCTATTCTGGGTAGCTGTAGATGGTTGTTGTGCTACAGTTAAACTGCAGCAGTTAAACTGCAAGAAGGACTAGTTATACTGCAAGGACTACTAGCTATACTGCAAGGACTACTAGTAGCTTCCTTGTGAGAAATGATATTCAGTGTGAGTCACTGAGCAGGGCTCTCTGCCTGAAGATAAGCATCTAGGGCTATTAATAAAATAGTGATAAGGAGCTAAATTGCATCAGTAAAAGAAAGAAGAAAGCAAAGACATTTA